>KZ653164.1:80952-95270 GCA_001010745.2 Gerris buenoi | reverse complement strand
TACGTATTTCACGCTGCAGACCCTCAAAAACCCTAGTTTGTCACCTACAGTATATATACACTGGCATCTTTTGCGAAATTTTGACTTTTTGACTTGGCGGGGCGGAACGCTGCTGCGTTCCTAAATGGTATCTCTCGTTCTCTGAATTAATCTGAACATTCACAGGTTGAAGACATTAATATAGGGCCGAATTTTATGTTTTTTGCATGCCACAACTGTTGAGGAGTCGAAGCACTTCTAAACGGTTCATTGCACGTAAAAAAATGAAAATATCGATTCATGCGGGAAATTTTATAATCTTTAATTTTGATCTGATCCATCATTTGTCTCCGAGCCAGAGGAAGCGAGATATTCGGAAATAACGGAACGTAAGTTATAGTAAACCAGGTTTTTGCCAGACGCAGTTCGTTGCACGTAAAAAATGATCAAGACCTTTTCTGTGGGAAATTTATATTTTTTTTCTTTTTGATAGTTACCTTAATTTTGCGACAACGATCTCGTTGCCAATTTCGAATAGGTTTATCAGAACGTCCAAATGAAGCGATCTTTTGGAAGCTGCGATTTTTTTGGAACAGAAAGTCTAAAATGACTGGTCTTTTACAAATTTATAAAAAGGCGTAACATAATTTATAGAATTCTAATCTATTTTAAGATAATGTATTTAAGTTTATAAACCAAAAACTAGACGTATTTTACAGTTTTGTAATAATTTTATTTATTGTTTTGACCTCAACAATCAACCATTATATACACCTCATAGATAATTATGAACTTTTGTTCCTTCTGTAATTTTTATTTTTATTCTAAATTTTTCGACAGTAACTTATTTCCCTTTCAGGGTTTCTCCTATTCTTACCCTTCTAATATTAAGATTAGGTGGCCCTCTTTGTAACAAATATATATTTTACATTCTGCACCCAGCCCTAGCGGTCTGACTGAGAAAGGACCATTTCTCGAACAATACGGCTGCTATGAAGATTCTACAGACTGGACGATTAGTAGCCATTCTTAACTTTCCTCCAAGTCTTGTCCCATTTCTTTCCTTTTTTTTCTCAAACATCCACTTTCAAGTGTCCTTGGGCCAACAACGTTTACGAGTTTACTGGAAATTTCAGTTAAATGCATCTCTCCTATGCCTCCCTGTCGCTTCCTATCCAAGCGATTGGCTTTTGGTGCGTAACATCCAACATATTTGGCCATCTTATATTAAATGGACAAGAAGTAATGTTTGAATGCTATGTTGCTGGTTACTTTCCATGCCTTGTATTCGTATAATAGAACTGTTAACGTTGATAGTGATGACGGTGGTTCTCGAAATGGATCGGCTCCACACAGCTTAATCCACACTGGATAAAGCTGGACGCAAGTGCTTTATACGCTTTTCTAACGGGTTCATGGCATCTTCCCTCTGCTCGACTCCGCCATTTCACTTCCAAGATACTCAAAGGACTGAACTTGTAACGAGTTATAATTATTCAACCCTCAGTGTTTAAAATTCGCGGTAGAATTTTGTGAGGGTTCGATTTTTTTAAGGGGGGCTCAGGATTTCGTTTATTTATACAACTTTTTATTTCATTTAAAGGTCAGTTTATTTTATTTCTAGTTACAGTTAGGGACAGTTTTTAGTTTATTGATTATTTACAAGCTAGAAAGTTAATTTAGTTAAAGTTTTATTTTCGTTTCTTTTTTTCTTTTCTTGGAGTTCTGGGAGAACTGGAGACGAAAAGGTTAGAGTAGGTCAGGTTACCGAGGGTGTCAGCCTCATGTCCTGAAGTATAGTGAAGTAGTTGATAAAATTGTAGTCGAACCAGTTTTCATTAGCTTAGTGGATTTTTGGAGTATAGTCAAGTCGTTGGATTAAGGAGAATATTATTTTCTTCCGGCGTACTCCAAGATTTGGTTCGGCACAGCAATCTAGACCGGCGTCCACGTACAGACGCACGCCGCACTGAGACTTCTTAAGGAAGTACTTAATACTATTCATCACCTGCGCACTTCATCAGATAAGGTTGGCCGATTCCTTTTTATTTCCTCTCCCAACACCCCAAAACATATTAGACGGGTGAAATTCACGAAGGGCTGGATCTCACTTCCCCCCTCGAGACTTCTCCCCTCCCGGACACACCATAGTACATTTTCTTTTTCATGTATATATTTTGTTAAAAGTAATTATTAATTTCTGTTATAATTTTCATTTGTATTTTGTCGGGCCTGTTTCATACTAAGTCGAGTGGACGACCACTCTTAGGAGGAATTGTGATGGGGCCCCAAGGTACCTTAAAATTATGTACATAGATAATCACAACCAGCATCTACCTAACCTACTTTGTACCATTATTAATGTTACGATTTTTCTTAAATTATTATTTGTGCTGGTAGGTTATTAACTTTTTGTTGGGCCGATCAGCATACCGCTGTTCATTTGTCTGTACTTACCGTACACATTTTTTTTTTAATATAACTTTCTTTTTTTTAAATTATAGTTTTACTCTGGTACACTTTCTTTACATCTTTTCCAAATTTAATTTTCTGGCCACTAGATGCCATCATTGTGTTGTCAAAATTTACTTAGTTTGGTGCTGTCTATTTCTCTACTGGTCTTCCCTGTTCCCCAGTTTCCTCTCAAATCCATCCTTCCTTTGTGGCCGTTCAAAATATACAGGTGTATTGTGTTTGTTTATTTCTTTCTTCCTCCCCATTCCTTTCTTTTATTATTTTTTTCAGAACAGGGTGGCGCTTATATTCATCAAGACTCCGACCCGTACCGTCTGAGTTGGGCATTTATTTCTTTTTATTTGTAATAGTCTTAATAGAGCATTACAAACTATCTCCATGTCTTCCTCTTAAATGCTCAGAGAGGATGCAGATATAATCGGCAAAGTCCAGATCCTCGAGCCCATCCCTTATATTCCATTGGATCCCCCCCCCCCTTCTTTCCCTTTACTACTCTTCTCATGAACCAGTAAAAACAGGAACAATGAGTTATGGCACGGGTTTTATCTACAATATGATATTTTTTATACTCATCATTGAAATCTTTGTGATATTAAATTCAAACTTGATTAAAAGAAAGATTATTTATCGTATCTAACTATAACAATGGTTTGCAAGGTATTTCATTCTTAATAATGTAATGAATGATTAATAACCCTGATTAGTTTTATGAAAGCTTAAGAGAATAAACTTTTAGGAATCCAAATATTGGCATAGTCTACACGATAATTTAGTATATTTACCTACCTATCATTTACTTAGTTACCCACACTAAATTACTTTAATGTGTTAATATTCCCTTGCTTTCAGGTAATTTGAATAGAAATATTATTACTTTTACAAACAGAAATGTGATGTTCCGTTGTCTCACAAACCATTTCACTAAATATTCCTTTTTCTTACTAGTTATTTAAACGAATTCCCTATATAAATGTTAAACAAATATGGTAGTAAATGAGGAAGCAACCAAATAACATTTTATCATAGATATAGCAAGTATATGAGTACCCACAAGTAAACTTAGGGTCCCTGCAGCATAGGCCCTGAGCTGAGCTTGAATCCAGGCCAGTTATATATAATAATAAATAGTTTTTCGTATCATAAAAAATCACAATAATTCAATATTTACACATAAAAAATCTTTTTCATGTACACACCAAAGCGCAGTATAGATAAGTTGCACAAACCGAAATTCCTATTATGATAGTTTCTTGGTTTTTATGTTTAATATTATCATTGTGTATTAAAGATTTATAACTAATGCCTCCGATTTTCGAGCCAAAAGCGATTAATTTATTGAAAATGCTAGCCTTAAGTGCAGGTTCAGTTCTAAATGGCTAAATAATGAGCGTGTAATTTGTTTGTATCTCAAATTAAAAAAAAAAAACTGTATTTGATTTGTAATAAATGAGAAATAGTTATGGAATCTTATAATTGTTGTAGTAAACTCTTTTAAATTATTATTATTTATTATTTATTTTTTATTTTTTTTATTTTTTTTTATATAAAACACTATTTTGAGAATGTATTTACTCTTCGTCTCTTCAGGGTTTATTATGGAATCTTTTTTTTTTAGTAATTTATTAAATAATATAAATTCCTTAAGAGGTTTACTAATCACATTTTTTCACAAATATTTACATATTAGCCAATAATATATCTACAAATTTTAGTCAATGTGTTTAGACACTCACATATTATAATAATACAATAGCATGCACATAAAGACTATTATTAATAAATACATATTTATTATTTCAAGTACAGTACTCAATATTAAAAGAACTTTAATTAGGACCCCCTCGTTAAGTCTCACACCGGAGTTGTAATCTGAAAGAGATAGGTCCTACAATCCTGACAATGTTACAGGGTTTAAACACCTGGTTCACTACTAACCACTAAACCCGGAGTATAACCTTTACGGACCAACCGGTTTAAGTGCGTTTAGACGGTTGTTTCATTGGTTCATAATGACTGGACGGCATACTTCCAATCTAATTGAACGCCTCTATACTGCTAAGGCATAGGAGTCAAATTAAATCACCAATGGAATAAACACTAGCTAAAAACATAGACATAACCTCTGCTGATGAAACCTTCCATTCCATAAAATAGAAAGCGAGATGCTTACACAGTTCAATTTAATGTGTTCATATTCAATCAGATTGGTTACACTTTTAAGCTAGTTCAACTTCTTTTCCCATTGCTAATGGCAATGAGCAATTCCATTTTATTGGTGTTTTCAAGTTTCAATTTAATGGAGAAATGAAATTGAACAGTCTATTCGCACCTTTAGCACGTTAACAATGATTATTATCAATATACTCTTTCTCAAATCGATACCTAAACTCCAAAACCTCTTAAATCCAAAAACTGAAATTTTACAGGAAGAAGAAAAAACTGATTAGACACCAAAATTAATAAAAAATATTTACGGTTTTTTGTTTACTTCACTAAAATATGACTTCTCAGTGAATTTTAAAATTTGTATCACTAAATTCTGGCTCTATACATTTTTATTGCAGTTACAAGGTTTTGAATTTAAATTTAGTTACGAGAAATGTAGATGAGAGGTTTTGAATTACCTACACCTTTGTGATCTTTCACAATCTTTATAAATCACAGCTCAAAGAGGTAAATTATAATAAGGATTATCTTTAAAAGTCTTTTGTTTGCCTCAAATTTGGCGCCTAAACTAGCAGCCACCTCAAAGATAGTAGCTCCTAGTTCCAGGACCCAAATTTCTGAGATTGCACTTACTGAAACACGACTTCTGACTGACCACTCTCTTACTTCAAGGGTGTTCAAAAATAATGTTTTACACACACAAACGAGCTGTAAATTTAAAAAGAAAAAAAAATAGGATAAAATATCTTATTTTTACATTGCTCTTTATCTTTTTTATTTCCTCAGCAGTTTATTTCGTTTGTTCAACATTTATTACTAGGAGGTCCCTAACATAACGTTGCTTGTCCTCCCACTCCTTTATTTCCCAAAATTCTTGAAAGATGTAGAGCCTGCTCTTTTCTGTAAAAGACACACATTTAAAATTTGTTTCGTTATACTGACTTTCGTTGATTCCTTATATATATTTTCATTTAATTTATTTGTTCATTAAATCCTTTATTTCCCTTCTGCTGATTTTTTTCATCCAAAATAAGTTTCTTCCGAGCAATCTTATTTCTTTATTTCTTCCACTTATCCCTACTTACTACATGTCTTTTTGAGCATCTCCTCTTAGATGGACTGGTATAGTATGGTGTATTGAGCAGTCTATTTCTTTATTAGTAACTAGCCGTTATGCCCGTGACAACGGGCAGAATAAAATATGGTCAAAAAATTTAAATAGATATTTACTGTTTAAATANAATAAAAAATAATCAAATTATAAAATATTTACTCCGAAATTTTTATCCAATATAGTATGCCCTTTCACAAATGTAATTCAAAAGCTCCAATCCTTTACAAAATATCAAAACAATATATATATGAAAGGCTCGAACTATCCCCACTCAAAATAACATTATGGCTCTGGTATACACAAAAATGTTTTGTCACGAAAGAAAAATTAAAAAAAAATTAAAATTAAAAAAAAATAGAGAGAGAGAGAGATCGTAGAGGAGATAAGTGGAGAATACTCAAGAAAATAATAAAACTTTTAATACCAAACTTTAAAGTTTTATTTTTCTACACCATTTTACATAACATTCATTTATTGTTATTGAAATATTTCAGAATCCTTGTTAGTTGTTAGTTTTTTTTGGAGGTGCAATGATTTACCTTAACAAAAAATAAAACAGAAAGTTTTATAATTTGATTTTTGTAGTCTTTGATGGTTTTTTATTAAAGGTGTAGTATAAAGCATTTCATGAAGCTTTATCCTGGGTCTTTTACGGTAAAAGTGTTGAGCTTTGTGAGGGTGTACCTGGGCTTGAGTGTAGGTCTCACAGTAATTTGTACAGAGGCGTATGTAAATTCCGGTTGTTTATTTGGCATGTTACAAGCCAGTAATAATAACTGGCTGGTAGAGAGGGGTAGACACCGTGTAACTGCTATAGCACTGCTGCCGTACTGCAGCCATTGCTTACCTGAGAGAGGGTTACCTCCCTCCACTCTTTAACAGATTTTATTCAAATTTATCTTCTTTTTGAAAGAATAAAATAAATATTACTACATTGGTAACTTTAAAAATGCATAAAATTAAAATAAAATGATTTATTTAAATGAGCGAATCAAACTAAAATCAAATATATATGTCTGTCCGAATTTTTATACGAATATATTTGGTTTTATATTTATTTTTCGATATTAATGTATTATTTTGTTTTATTTGAATAAAGGCTAAACAAGAATAACATTAACATTTTCACTATTCCTTTCTGCAGAGGAAGAAAAAAAGGTTGGATAGGGTATGACGTAGATGTCTAGGAGATTATTCCACAAAATGGTTTGTGATAAAGGTGAAAAGCATGTCTCTAGTATATTATCGGCACACATTGTAAATTCAAAAATAGAAATGACTATATTATAATCCTTATTCATTTATTTAGATTTTCTATAACATGATGCTTTAACAACAAAAATTCCTATTTAAAAAAAAAATAATAAANGCCCCTGATGAGTCGGTAGCGACGAAACGATGCAGGACATGGCGTTTTGCCGAGCCAACATCTTTGTGACGTTTGTCTGGTGTTGGAACAGTTCCTATGTGTCACGCTTGCGTGGCACGTCCCTTGGTGTCTCTCACATATGGTTTATATAAGAAAAAGCTTACCGATTGCATAAAGCCGACGTTTTGACAACATTTTTTGTTGTTACTATAAACATACATATAGATTAACGTAAATGAAAACACAAATGACACTTAAAAATAAAACCCGTGAAAGCAATATTTAGAACGGAACTAAATTAAGTAACTTACATGAAGATGAAGAAATGTCACACAATAGTATATATACATGTAATGAGAAGGCATAGAAGAAGGGGGACAATATATATAAAAAGACGAGAGAAAACCACTTACAGACTCTACAAAAAGTAAATAAATGAATGACTGCTACGAAGAGCGCTGGCAATGGTAGAAAGAAGAACTAAAACCTTGTTTCCTTTAGTTCTGCTCCCAAAGCAATGCATTTTAGCAGTTGATAGAGGTACTAACATGGCTAAATTTTAAGGGAGGCCAGGGAAAAGAAGGGGAAAGAGATTGATGCAGAGTTTAAGAAGAGAGAAATACGCACTAGTGGAGTGAAGAAGAAGGTGAGGAAAATATGTCATAGTAGCACCAAGGGCTAAGAGTTGTTTGTATAGGTCACTTATCCCTGTAACATCAGATCTATAATTCATTGAGTCTGTATTACTATGAACAAGAAGCATCTTTAATACTCGCCTCCTTTGAGTGTTTTTTTTTTTTTTTTGTGAGTGTGTATCATACGAACCGCATCCGGTTATATTTTGGCTTTATAATGATTATCCGCATAGTCCACCTTGTGGGTACTTAGCTTTTGCAATCATACCTCTTACTATTCGGCATGCTATCTTTGGTCTAGGTGAAGAGGTACCCTACCTTATGAAAGGTATATTTTGCAAAAGACCTTGATAGGAGCGACCTGTCTGAGTACCCTTACAGTTGCTTAGTTACACGTCCGATGTAGGGGAGTTTAAGAAACTACCCCTAAGAGGAACCACCGGGGAGGTGTGAATGGAGGTAAATTATACTTCCTTATCAACGAAGTGATCGCACCGCAAGGATACCCATTCTTTTGTAGCATCCTCCTGATAGCATCCCTGGCATCTTTGTAGTTTCTATCATTGTAAGATCTAAAAATCGTTTGAAAAAATTGCTAGCTACATTAAATTTTGTTGCATGGGGTTTCTTCAATTTTTTTCTATTGTCTTGAGGCAAAAAGTAGTATTCTTCCAGAACTGGAAGACTTTTGATACAACTTTGTGGACAGGGACAGAGTATCGTTTACGCTTCTTAAAAAGAGCTTGTTCATATTATATTTTTATTAATAGTTTAAACTAATTGTAAAAATTATATATTGCTAAATTAAGAGACCTATATCTGAACGATTATCCATTAAATTGATCTCGTTACTTTCTCATTGATTCTCATTAAAAGCTGAGTTTGTTAAGCTAAAGCTATCAGTTAAAGGGTGGTTGTGTTTCTGTTTCTAGAGAAGTTTAGTTCTTATGCCTTCACAAAGTTAGGTACGCGGAGCGCCACGATAGCAGAGATTGAAGTAAAGGCTTGAAGGTGTGGACAAGGTATATGGACAATGTTAAACTTGCCAAGGTACAACGTGTTGATCAATATGACCCCGGGGATAGCTCGACTCTTACATCTGTCTGGCCCTTGTCTCGGCCCTCACATTACCCTACCTCCGACACTTTTTTTTAACTTCGACCTTTTATAACACATAAAAGTTAACAGCTTTTTTTTACGACAAGTACTTCTAAAAGCCAATAGAATGTAATGAATTTCCCTAAAACCGTAATAAAAAACCATTCTTGACCCACATGCTGAGATAGAAGTTTTTTTAAATGGTAAAGTAAAATTTTTGAATTAATATTACAGTAAGAACAAATTAATATTAATTATCGTGTTTAATCTTAACATTGATGTAATTCGATATGCTTGGTGCAAAGGTTTCGGTGAACACAGTAAAAGTTCATTCTATATGAACCATTTAATTAGCCCAAATTTGGCTTAGTTCCTCGAACTCAAAAATACATTAAAACTAAATTGAATAAAAATAAAATTCTACTTTCTTGCAACTATGTTGTTGTTTCTATAGTTCTTGGCGAAGGTAGTTGAATGTTACAATATTAAATGTTTTTTTTTTTACTTTGTCATATAAATGTAAAAAGTATTGTGATGGCGCAAGTGTTTAAAAAAAATATATCTTTCAGTCGTCAATGCAGACGCGTGGAACCTATATTACTGGGCCATGTACAAAAAAAGTTATACCCCGAGACGAAATCAAGAAATGAATTCCAGCTACAAATTAAAAGCGCTACCCCTCAAAAACTCCGAAAACACGTGAAAAAATAATATATTTCTCTAATACGGTTTTACGATTTTGATTTTGAAAACATTCTAAAATGTAATCCATTTCAATACGAATCTAACGATGCAAGCTTTTTTTCCCGGGAAAAATATAGTTCCTGAGAATATAGACGACTGAAAGATATATTTTTTTTTAAACACTTGCGTCATCACTATACTTTTTACATTTATATGAAAATAGCTTCATAGGCGAACGGAGAGAGTCCGGGTTCGATTCCCCGCTGAAGAGAAGTTATTTTTACGACAAATAGTTATTCATTTTTTTAATAAATTTTGATACAATATTCAATATCAATTAAATGTACCTACGAAAACTAATAAATTGAAAACAATGGGCTAAGTAATTATGAACTCGTATATGTATATGAAAATGGATCAATTTTTGGTGACTATATTCCGTCGTCGGCGTCGATAGCAAAATATAAACAGGAAAAACAACATAATGGACTATTTTAACTTCTGACATATTTCTCGGTTCATATTATTACATCACATTACATATTTGTTAATTTCACAGCATTAATGACATTAGAGTAAAAGGATAATATTAATATGTAAGAATTAAAAATTGTTTGTTGAACATTGTATAAATAGAAAAATTATAATAGTTGTTATAATTTGCTTTAAGCTCCAATATTTCATGTCTAAAGAAAGCTATTGGTTTGGGAACTAATATCAATCATCGGTCAGTTAAAGGGAACAAATAATTCTTTTATAAATATTTTTCTTAAGTTACCAGGTAGTGCTTGAAAAGGTTACCAATCATTAATCAGATGGTCTGAAATGTACCTAACTCTTTACAACTCTCACTCCATTGATGAATGCCTTATATATATTGCTACTTGCTTATTGAATTTTTTGATGAACAATATTCCTTCCAAGTGAAATATTAAAATATTTAATTTTCTGTTCTTAATTAAATAGTTCTTAGTTATAGTTGTTATTTCATAACGAAGTATTGTATTATATATGATTCCTACTACTGGAGAAGTTTTTAAATTTTGGTTTTGAATCATTTCAATGCTAGTTATTTAGGAATAGATTTTTTTTGCTTACATCATATTTGTATTGTTTTAATCTATTATTAAAAATGTCTGCCTTGATTCTCCAATATACATATTCGCACAATCACCACAAGGAATAGAATACATCAAATTAACTTCTTCACCCTCAGGGAACTTTTCGTTTAATTTACTAAAGAAAAAATTATCTTTTTTAAAAAAAGTCTATTTTATTCGTTGGTTTCATTCCTATACATAATTCATTACAATCATATTTTTAAAGCTTCTGTGAATCTGTTCTGACAATCCTTTAATATAATGGTATGCTAAAAAATTTTGTTTAGTTTGTTTTATAAGGAGATCTTGAATCAATTGCTATAGTAGAATTTTCAATTCGTTTAATATTTTTATATAAACAATTTTTAATAAGCTTTTTTGGACAACTATTCAGTTTAAATTTTTTGAATAATTTATATTTCATTTCACTTAAGTAATTTTTGTTTGTTAATTTGATAGCTCTAAACATAATGATGGTCATCGAGTTATTTTTTTGTGAAAAAGGGTGGTTAGATATAAAGTTAAGGAATTTTTCAATTCTTTTCATACCACTTTGTACCAAGGCTTCCATTATTTCTTACCATAGTTACATCTAAATAATTAAGTCTGTTTTGAGATTCAAGTTCTTAAATAAATAGAATACTTTCAGTGTCATTATTTTAAAAATCGTTCTTGTTCTTTATTTATAATAATAAATTAATCGTCAATATATTTTTTTAAAAATGACTTGTGTTTTGTAATTCAATTTACCCATTACATTTTTAATTAAATTATCACGAATAAGCCACTTAAATTGATTGACATATTTCTGATAAGCCTAAAAAGTTCATTGTTAAATAAATAAAAAATACGTGTGGTGTCGTGGGACACCCGGCAGGAACGAAGTCCCTTACGCTTTTCATTAAATATAAATTATAAAATCACAGTAATAACTACTTATACATGGTGGAGTTTGAAATGAGACAAAATTAAAAGTAACTAACTATTTGTACTAGCGGAGTTAAGGCAAAATTAAATGAAAAGCTTTTTTTTATGATTTTTCTATGTGTACTCATTATGTATCAAGTATGTGTACCTACATGCACATACTTATGAAAAGCTTTTTATTATCTTTGAAGCGAGCGTATTTCACTTTCAATAAATAATGTATTGTATATTGAGAAAAAATGGTGTTTAAATTACTTTTAATTTAAGTCTCGCTGAAAAATGCTCTCTTAAACACTACCTATTACTTATTATCTGTTACCTACTTATTATTAATGTAATTTCTTGTAATTTGTAAGTTTAATAATTAATATTTAATTTTCTCTATTAGTCCAGTCAATATAGGTTTTTTCTTCGGAATAATTTTAAGCCACGATTTTTTTTTTACAGAGAGCTTTGTAATGCCATTGCAATTAATACCTGAAAAGTCCCCAACTTTTTTATGCACGCTTCTCTCTTTTTTAGAGGGGGGGAGGAGGGGGGTAAAATTTAAAGGACTTTAGCTAAGAAAGTAGGGTATTATTTTCTATGCATTTCTTTACGCTGAATCGATTAAAACAAGAATCAAGTCGATACGACCTATAGTTTGGAAGATATAAGTGGTTTTATGTATAAAGAAAATCAAATATTTTAATTTACGCCTCCTAGGGTTATCACTAAAAATTAATTTCGATTTTTTCTCCAGGGACCTTCCTAAAAGTTTCCAATTGGCTAAAAAAATTCTTGTCTTATTACATTAAAATATTTGAGTTTTTTATACATAAAACCCCTTATATCTTCCAAACTATAGGTCGTATCGACTTGATTCTTGTTTTAATCGATTCAGCGTAAAAAAATGCATAGAAAATGATACCCCACTTGCTTAGCTAAAGTCCTTTAAATTTTACCCCCCTCCTCCCCCCCTCTAAAAAAGAGGGAAGCGTACATAAAAAAGTTGGGGACTTTTCATATATTATTTTCAATGACATAACAAAGCTCTCTGTGAAAAATAATCGTGGTTTAAAATTATTCCGAATGAACACCCTTTTTTTGCCTAATTTTCCTGGACTATATGTATTTTTTAAGTAAAAAAAAAAAATTATTTAAGAGTTATTAGGTTTGTTCTGACTACGGTGGGAGCCATCCACTAGATCCTTAATGATATCGCATTCTGCGCATGCCCGTGAATTTTATCCGTTACTTTTTTGTAATTATTTCAAGCAATGACATTTCCTTTTTCTTAATTTCTTGCGCGTGTTTATTGTTGGGAGGTTAGAGCCACATCAAAACTTTTTTGACTTAATCGCACTGATATTTTGCAATCATTTATTAATAAATAATTTAAATTTTACATGTGTTAATTTAAATTTTAAATTACATGGTAATAACATTTATTTTTCTTTATTTAACATAATCACTTTATACTAGTCCTTTTTTCTATGTATATAAAGCGCGTGCTCATAAATTATATTTAAACAACAGTCAGATTAAAGTGGAATAAGGGCGCAAAATAATATTTTGTTCTGTTAAACACTAAGATTCTTAAAGATAAGTCAAAGTAACTCGAGTCAAATTAAAAGCTTGCAACAACAAATCCTCAGATAAGTATTACAACTGGTAAAGAAAGAAACAATTAAGGTAAATTGAAACGAATTCCTCGCTCCTTGTGCTCCCAGCCAGAGAAACTAATCCTACTAAGATAAAATTAAAACAGCAAATCTTACATTTTTTGGCGTTTCTTCTTGAGATTTATTTCTCTCCTTTTCTATAAATATTCTATAAATACAATGCTAAATTTTCAAGACTGGCAGGGGAGGAAAATGAATTCCTTGATACGTTTTTTTACATGTTCTAGTTAAACAAAAAAAGGATTATTATTTGAAATAACTCTTTTTTTAGTATAATCGGCTTATTGTTTTACTAAAAATATATTTACCTTAAAAAAATAATATATAATCAATATTATTAATATATAATCAAGTAGTCTGCTAATTAGTGTGGCATATTGCTTACTCATATCCTATCGTGGTAGGAAGCAATGCAATTAAATTCCCCCATTTATTTTCCCATAAACTCCCCAATCCTAATTTACAGAAATGTAATTAAATTCCCCTATACTACTGTACTCTTCCCCCGTCCTGGTGTCTTGGCGCATCCCTGTTGAAATTGGAATTACCCTTTATTAATATACTCGTATATGCTTACATCCAAGTCCAGAAGAACAGTCAGGTCAATTCCACCACGTTTTTTAGGGTTTCCTTGGTAAAACCAAAAAAAAAAAAAACCCTTATAGTTTCGTTCCTGTGCCTTCTTATTACTCTATATAGTTCCAATAACATTTAAATCAAAAGAGATAAAAATATGAAACTTTGTAGCATTAATGATCTTTAACAAAGGAAAAACCGGGAATTATATATATTTTATTATCTGTCGTTCAAAAATTAAATGCATTTTTCTACTATTTTAGTGTTTTAAATTTATATAAGGGTAATAAATGAAAGATATTAAAGATTACAAAAATATATAACTCTTGTGGAAATCTATTTGTTTTGAAAATACCGTTTAAACACAATTTTTTTAAACAATAGTTGCACATTCTTTTCCTACTTTTTAAGGTCTTTAAAACTATGTGTAACAAATCATGCCATCAGAGCCGGATTTACGTTTTGGTCGCATGCGGGCTATCCATTTTTTGCCGCCCCCTTCTTCAGCTTTTACTGGCCAAAAATACCCCC
>KZ653164.1:47196-80418 GCA_001010745.2 Gerris buenoi | reverse complement strand
CCCCCCCCCCCCCCCGAATCTCTTACACACATTCCTATATATTTATACGTACTCGATCTGTTTGTTATAGCCTTCTTATTTAAAAAAAGAATTTGCTTCTGATCTGAGCTTACCGAAGGTAACGGAAGCTATGTGGTTGTTTCGAAGAACGATAAGAATAAATTTTAGGTCTCCGATTTCAAAAAATCTAAGACAGAAATCCGTTTCATACGCACCTGGGAACATTTTTGGTTCCGTGTCTGTCTATCGGTTTGTCGTAAATTTTTGTGAACCAACATATCTTAAAAACTACTCGTCCAATTTTAATATAATAATGAAATTTGGGTGTTAGGTCATAATTAGCCCGCAATGTTGGTCCCACATAAGTTTCAACCTTCTGCGCCCATTTTTTTCTACTCTAAATGCACACAAACTTACGTTTATTTACACTTATATCTTTAGAAGTACTGATCAGATTTTTAAGATGTTTGGATGGTATGTTGAACATAGCCCACAGATGATCTATATTAATTTCAACCGTCTGCGCTCTAAATTTTGTTAAATTGATAATTTCATTCATGTAAAATCAAACAATGTTAAAAGATTTAAAAGAAAAATAGACTGACAATTAGTGTGGCACACAGCTTCCTCGCATCCTATCACGTACTTTATTGTTATATTAACATTAGCGTTATATGTATTACTTTATTGTTATATTTTAAATCAAATTATAATTATTATTAACAACGGGAAACAGTCAGAGAAAAATAGACTCCAGCGCCGGGATTTGGACCACGGGCATCTATATTTCCAGTATAGCTTTAATCTTTCCGTAGTATGAATACTACCAAAATCGTAAAATATGAATTTATTGTTATATTGTTTATTGTGGAAAAACTATAACAACAGTTTTTAGCGATCTTGAACACTTCATAGCGTTGTCGCTGTTGGTTTCACTAAAAAATTGTATTTAAAAAAATGTTTGTCTCATTGAATAGATGAAGTTTGATTTTTTCCCGACCTAAAATTCCAATTTTAAATTTGATGTTCACGTTAAAGCGAGCGTTGCGCGTGAACGGATAACGTTGTCTAACGAACTAGTCCTGGGCATTTGTAAAATGAACATGTCTACAAAATTTCAAAGTCGGTCGACATTTACTCAAGTTATCGTCACACGTTTCATGATTCGTGGACGCACAGACCGACAGACAGACACGGAGCTAAAAATGTTCCCTGATGTCTGAAACGGATTTCTTCCTTGGAATTTTTAAAATCGGAGACATAAAACTTTTTTGTTCTCATATCTTCATCATATGTTGTTCATATGATGATGTTCATATGATATTCTCATATGTTGTTCAATTGTACGTTTGGATATGATATTTGTTTGTGGATCGATTAGAGCACGATTTTTAATATCTATAATAAGTCCGAATTTATCTAAGAAATCTGCTCTTATTATCGGTCGATTTACACAAGCAACCAAAAATGAATGTTTAAAATCTTTTCTGAGACCTAAATTGAGACTTATTAATTTTGAGCCGTAAACATTGATATTTGAATTATTGTCCGCTGAAAGAGAAAATATAGGGTTTTTGTTGTTCATTCTTGTTAATGAAATTGGTATGACAGAAACATTTGCACCACTGTCAATATATGTTGTTCTTGTACTCATATGTTGGGTCCAAGTTGGAGTAAGGCGCTACGGGAGGCTCTGGTGGCTGCCCGAGTCGGAAAAAAATAAGGCCGTACCGGGCCCCCGGTATTAATATATCTATAAGGTAAACCTACAGAAGAGACTGTAGGAATTTTAGCGGCGCGGAATTTTTGAAACTTAAATACCTTTTGCGACCCCCCGGTTAAGAACCATTGCTCTACACTAATGCCTCGGCCCTCGCGCTTCGTGTGTAGTTCTGACACCAAGTGAGGTTGCCGCCCCTTTAACCATAAATTTTCAAGGTTGCCGCCTCGAAAATCACTAGCTCAAAAGTGCCGCCCTTCAAAACTTGCCGCCTTGGGCTATAGCCCTTCAAGCCCCCCTGTAAATACGGCCCTGCATGCCATTTAAAAACTTTTTAGTCATATATATTGACCGCCATATTGAAAATTTTAAGTGAAAATCTATACAGTTGTCACGAGTAATAAGATTCAACTGCGTCCTGTGTGCCAAATTTTGTCTCAATCGGTTAATTTTTACGTTATCATTAGACAAACTAAAACACAAATTTGTCAAATCCCAACTCTCTCTGAAAGGAAGAACTCATAGCATCAGCATCACACGGAAATTGTTTAATTTTCCACGCAATTTTGATTAAAAAAAATAAGAAGATTAAAAACAGAGCAAAAAAAAAATTAATATGTAATTTGACTAAGAATAGAGGTATATTTCAAAAGGAAATGCAACCGGAGAATTTTTGAGTTAAGGCAAGAGCACTTCTTAATTGAGTTTACGCAGTTTTTACATGTTCACTATGACAATAGGCCCACTGAAATTGATTTTTTTCCCCGTTCATTGTTTTTTCATTTTTTTATCGGCAGCCGCACTTCCGATTAATCATTTCAGGTTTTAATCCCATCGAAACCCCTTTCTACGTGACATTTCACGCACAGCCATTTTATTTTACTTTTGTATTTTCCCCCTTTGGGATTGTATTTCAGTAAATTCCATGTTTGCAGACATCAATTATTGCTTTAGGAATTGTCATAACTTTTTTGTCAAGAGGAAATTATTAATATTAAACTATAAATAAGAATAAAACAATTCCAATTACCCAGATCGATGAATAATTAATTTGGGGGTTATAGGTACTAGCATAAACGAATAATAATGATGAAGTTCTAAAGATAATATAAGAAATTACAATTACGATCTCAAAGAAGGACCAATAATTGAGCATTCTGTTTCTCATATATGTTGCTTGTGTTCATCTTTCAGTTTTGCCAACAATTCTCTGTTCATCTGAGACCTCCAAACTGTTTAGAATTATTTAGATAGTACAAGCAGGAGTCCTCGTACACCTCTGCTGAAGGCATGGCCAGTCAGCATTTTATTAACTAAATTTTCAGCAAAAACAGTACACAATACTTATTTCAGCCCACTTTAAGCCATTGCCTGTGGCGAATGCCTCCCAAACACGACAATCATACGTAAGGCCGCCCAAATTTCCTTCAAAAATGTGTGTACGCTATTTTTACACAGGGCAAATCATTTCTGAGCTATGACACAACATTAACGTCTTCCAACATAGAACAAACGATTAGTTAATTCCAGTAAAATGGTTGTGCGTAAAGTCTCGCGTGAAAAGGGGTTCGTTAGTATTGTGACCATGAAATGATTAATCAATAAAAGAAATGGACAATGAACTTAAAAATTGGAAAAAAATCAATTTTCCCAAGGCCAGTTAATCAGATCAAATTCTTATTCTTATTTTTTCGAAAGTCCAACAGACTGCATTTTTTTTTTTTTTTTTTTTTTTTTTTTTTTTTTTTTTTTTTTTTTTTTTTTTTTTTTTTCTTTTTTTTTTTTAAAAAAAAAATAATGCACATTTATAAAGCTCTCCAAAAACTATTAGCTAGCCTAATCGCTGCCAAATGTAGCGTAGTGACAAAAATCTAATAAGCTCACAATATTTTTATTTCCTTCCTGTAAACAAGCTTTTACAAGTATTGAATGTAAATTCATTATTCTATCTAAAGCCACGTTCCTAAGGGGCGTAAATCACTAGCGTTAGCCATGNTTTGAAAAAAAAAATGTAGAAAATTAAAGACTTTCCACAAGTGTTATATATGTTTGAAATCAATTCTTTAATTCCTTTCATTTGATACCTCATTCAAAAATAAAAAAAATAATAATTATCCGCTATTTTGGATCTGTACGGATGATAATTTTGATTTCGCTATATTTTTTGTGTGTGCGCCTTAAAAAGATCTGCAAAGTTGTATGGTTTTACCTCGCTTGATTCAAAAGTTATTGGAGCCGTACATAATAGAATCATACATTCTTAGTCGCACTAAAAATATAAATTAGGGCCTTTAATAATCATTTTGGTTGTTAGTGTTTAATTTAAGAATAAAATTCCTAGAATAAAAAATTGTTGTGAGAAATAAAATTATTTAAATGATAAGTACTATAGTTTTAAATTATTAGACTGTAAAATTAATTGTTATGAAAAATAATAGAAATAATTAATGAATTCAAAGGTTATGAATAATGATATTACTCTTCGAGGGCTTGAGATCTATTGACAGAGGTTGTTCTGTATACAAATTATAAGTCTACATAATTATTTAAGTCTTTAAATCTGCATTTTAATAAATCATGAGTAAAACATCTCTCGGTTTTAATTTTAGCTGGTGGATGATTCATAATTAATAATGGTTACTATCATTATGAATCATAATGATTTATATGCATATGCATATGCATACACACACCAAAAAAATTTTATACACACAAAAACACATATATAAACACCATATAATTTTATCATAAACTCCATTCTTTGTATCTAAAAAAAGCCAAATACCACTCATTCATTCATCACACCGTGTCTCCAGTCTCCAGAACGGCAATAGCTAGAGCTAAAATTTTGGAAAGAATTTTCCCTTACCCTTTAGGTGCTTGTTAAAAAATTGTTTACGTTCCACCATCTTGGTTCAATATGGTGCCCATTTATATGCGTAATGCAACATGACGATATTTTTAGAACCAATTGGGCTATAAGATTTTACAATCTGCCACCTTGATTCAATATGGCGTCAATTTATGTACAGAATTTGACATGACGATATCTCCAAAATCAATAACTCTACAACCTTCAAATTCGGGAGAAAGTTTCTTTTTATGACAACCAACATTTATAAACGGTTTCCCAATCGGCCATTTCTTTAATTTCTTGCAAAATTTGTCATGTTCATAATTATGACCACTTTTGGAAACGCTATAATAAAATCTTTATAGCATGATGATTGTTAAAATTATATTGATGTCTGGCAATGAGGATTTTCTAAAATCATATTCCTATTAGAGGAAAACTGGAGGTGAAAAAATGGCAATGGTTATAGAGCCTAGACAAACCTTCTGTAATTTGGAAACTAAGGCGGCTTTCACACTGTGCTCGAGACAGACACAGACAGAGAATTATTTTAATAACTTCATAATAAGTAAATAACTTTGTGGAAAGAAAAGGAATTCAATTATTGAAACATAGTGTTTCTCAAAGTAAAAAACAAGACATATAAAGTGTTGTTACTATAATAAAAAATAATGTTAAGACAAGACTGGGTAACTGTGTAGGTAGACAAATAGTGAAGCCGAGGGTCTTTACTGAAGCCTGGGCTCCCTGTTAATCCTGCTTGATCCTTGCCAACCCTGACAAGAAAAAAAAGAAATGTAGCTCTCTCCTTCACCTTACCCTCTCCAAGGAAAACTCACTAACAAAATAAAACACCCCATTAAGTTTGTAAAAATGATCTTATTTAACTTGATTTTTTTTAAAAAAAAAATAATGCACATTTATAAAGCTCTCCAAAAACTATTAGCTAGCCTAATCGCTGCCAAATGTAGCGTAGTGACAAAAATCTAATAAGCTCACAATATTTTTATTTCCTTCCTGTAAACAAGCTTTTACAAGTATTGAATGTAAATTCATTATTCTATCTAAAGCCACGTTCCTAAGGGGCGTAAATCACTAGCGTTAGCCATGTTTTCATGCAACATTAGTCATGTGAACGAAGAGTCGTGGGCTTTCCTCCAAAGTCACATTCAAGCGTGGGGCTCACTCCTCAAACTAAATGTGTAAAATAATCAGCCGTGAGTTCGCACCTGATGCAAGTAGTACAATGCAAATTGCAAGGCATTCAACCTGAGTGGTTTATCGAATTTTATGCTAGTGAATAAGGTTTGCATGATTAATATAGTGACCGAGATTTGACAATAGCAATGGCTAAGATCATTTTCTGATACTCTCAAAATTCCTGGATGTGGACTGAAAGACATTACGAAAGGTACTTTTGAAGTTTGGTTTTCGCTTTACATACTTGTCTCATATTTGGGTCTTTCCTTTCGTTTCAGGTAGCCGATTAATTCATTGTGCTGTAATTGTAATAAGACCCAAATTAACCATTGCCCAAATCTCGATGAGGATTCGTTCATTGTCGGCTTTCCTCGTCTAACTGAATCACAATTTTGATGATACTACAGTCCCTGTGAACTGTCCACTAAACGAGGGTTAAAGATGGATACGGTAGCTTTTAGGGTTTCCTAGATTAATTAACACCTATAAAAATAATGAAGGCGATAGATAGTTTAATAGAAGTCGTGAAGTAGTAAAAATAACAAAATATTTAGCTATATTTATTTATTACTGAAGGTACTGGATTTTTTACGTTATAATAAAAACATATTATAATCTAAACATGCATTAACATATAATCTTAACATGTATGGGGTATAAATATCTATGGAGTTAATCATTTAAAAGTAAATGTTTAAACTACCTCAGCTATTTAAGTAATTAAAATAATGATTTTAAAGACAAGAATTCTTCATTTTTCACTACATCCTTTTTCGTACCCTGGGGAAAATTCTGAGTTACCGTGAGTTTGTAACAGCTTGTGGATCGCTGAAAACCGGGAGAAACCAATTACATTAATTAAGTGTAGAAGACAATGTATTTCCCTCAGATAAATTTTAGATTAACGGCAAGCAATAAATATCCCAGGGATAAAGCACTGTGGAATAGTAATATTAACACATATTAAAAGTTAGACATTGCACTCATCTTTGTGTGCTTTATTCTATTGCATTTATTTATATAAAATCTAATTAAATTTATTTTTTATTTTTAAATTTGTCACGTGTTGTAAAATTAGTAGTTTCTATCAAGAGCTTGTAAAAACTTCCTTATGGTAAATAAAACTATAAGATAATGAACAATTAGTAGTGGTAGTAAGGTACACAACAATTAGTAGTGGGAGGTCTAGCCTAGCAAACAAATTTTTCCGAAGGATGTTTGTCCGTTTTGCAAACCCCAGGCAAACAAACGTCTATCTAACCACTACCGCCTTACCCTCAAACCTCTTTTTTGGATTATGAAGAAGATGGTGCCTTGACAATTTTTCAAGCTCCCAATTTCCGTCCCTAAAGTATGAAAACGCAATGTCCCATATCTCTTTCACGCACTCCCGTATGAGTCATCTGGTTTTCCACGTGGCTCATTTTGAGAATAGCATTGCCTGCAGCCCTCTGTTTCTTACCACGCCCTTTTTGCTTCATCCCAGAACTGGAGAATGAGTCAGCTGGAAGTATCTGTACACATAAAGATGTGGAGGCTTTTATTTTTGCCACCTCGTTTGCTTTCTCGTTCCATGGGATCTCTCTGTGACCTCGGACACAGAGCAGTATTACCTTCTTTCTCTCCTCCGTCAGCTTTAATGTCTCCTGACTCTCCTTCACCAGTGTAGAAGTCTCTTTTTAAATCGCCTTTTCTATCCTAAATATGACCACATGGAGTGCAGTATCTGTCGACTCCCCTTTCGAGTATGCTTGCTGATTATTGCAGCGGTTTTTAGGTAGAACTTCCTCTATTAGTATTAGATACTTATAAAATCTTATCATTAGCTTATTTACTTATCGTATCTTTAGCTTATTTATCTATTTGCTTTATCTGTAATATTTAGCATAACTGACGAAAGACTTATATGCCGGAAGAATTTGGCTTGCATGTGGTCTGTATTCCCTGATTTGGGAATGAATGACTGACTCTTGCTGTCACTTCTACTCACTCAGTGGCAACTTTATTAGTGTACTATGTACACGCTAGAGCCACACATCCTCCACACACGTGCATGTAGCTAACAATATGTACTATGTTCATCCCGCTAGGAGGAAGGATAAATGTGCATAATGTGATCGATAGGATTGTATTACCTTGAGGGATTTAGTTTGACATACATCCAATACCCTACTTACTACCTAAACCCTGCATGTTATCTATCCTTTACAAACAAAATTAGTTCAATATTGTGGTGTAACTTAACGTGTTACTGAAACAGTACAAACATTTAATACAATTTTCATTAGTAATAATAATAAGTTTCTTTCTGTCCACTACATATACAGTTACAGTCCACTACAGTTAAAAAACTAGCCTATTAGTTATTCGTTTTAATCATAAAATTGCTGTGTGTTATTGCTAATATTATGTTTGCTGATTTTAATTTACCACAATATGTACTTCATTTACTTTGTCAAGTCATGGTAATTCATTGATAAAGTCTGGCATCCGTCAGATTTTATTTAACTAATATAGTTGTGAATTTCGCAAATTATAGAGGAGATAAATGTAAGCAATAGTCATAATACAATGTTAATACTTCTCTCTAAAGTACAGAGACATTTTCAATCGACCCCACTGCATCCACAAGGATGGCAGATTCTTTTTAACCCCTTTCTGCACAAGGGTTTAATCAATTGGAGAATGCTTTTTTGGGAGTTCAGTTTCAAAAACTCCGAGAATTCACTTTACATAACTTTCTTAAATCTTGAATTTTTTATAGTATTAAAGGAACTATTTCTTTGCTTAGTTGCTATAAAGAAAATACCGAAGAGTTTGAATGTCTTGAATGTTTGTTGGGTGACATCTCGGAGGGATGGAAATATTAGGTATATAGGGTTCTTTGATTTCTTCGCGAGTGTAAAGGAGATACAGCTGCCAAGTCGACTGGTACTAAGGAAGGGTTGATAGTATGAGGAAAAAGGTAAAGCACAGCTGGAAGTGGTATTTAATTTGAACTTAATGGAAGGTAAGTGCGTTGAACCGTGACAGGAAAGCTAACACAGGTTTACATGAAACGAATATACATCACATGAGACATCACACTGTCAGAAAGTCCTTGGCTCCGTGCTAAACACAACCCGCTCTACTCTTTATTCTCTCTATCAAACCATATTTAGCTATATTTATTTATTACTGAAGGTACTGGATTTTTTACGTTATAATAAAAACATATTATAATCTAAACATGCATTAACATATAATCTTAACANATATATAAAGAACATAAAAAAGAAATGTATTGTGATTGCGTGAAAATTGGAATAAAAGAAGACTTATTTTATAACTTCAATAATACTTTTTACTTATACTTTAAAATTGACTGTAAGATAAAAAATAGATAGATAGGTTATGATGTTATTTTTTTTCTCTGTTAATTCGTATCATAATTTCCTTGTGGATGCGGTAGGTAAGTATATACTTAAAAACTCTAAACAATTCTACGTTTACCTATGAAACTGAAGCCTTATTCTATTTCCATTTTATCCTTTTCATAGACAAGCATGGGTTTCTAAGGACTAACAAGGCTATACTCTTTCTGTAGGTTACTATGTAGGAGTATCTACTCCTACATGCCTGCCTTTACATGTTACATAAGATAAATAACTGTCTTGTACTCCCTTGTGTTCCCCCACCATGCATTTTTCACAAAACCCTCAGCTTTTCTAACCTTTTTTTGTAAAGGCATTTATTTTCTTGATTTTAATATAATTTTTTTAGTTTCAAAATCGATTTATTAGCTAGGCATCCACGAAAATATGATATGGAGGATCTAAGTTTTATTTAAAAAGGAAAAGCTGAGATACCCGCAAGTTTGGCTTGTTCGTTAGTAGCGAAGAAGAAGCCATTGAGGTGCAGCCTACCCATATTTATCAGATCGGTGGGCCAAGCCCGTCATGCCTACTCACATGTTTAATAATCGTAGTGGCGGCGCGTCATTAAAAAGTCTATGTAAAGGAAAGAAAAACGTTATAGTTATCAAATCAAATAAATAGATTTATTATAGTTTTAGTGTTCATAAAGTGCAATCGTATGTAGATCCGTTTACAAGCGGCTGGGCCGAGCTGAGGGCATTACCTAAGGTTGCCAAAATGAGCGGTGAGAAGTTTCCACGTTACTATTATTAAAAATTGTTAAATTCCTAGCATTTTTATTCATTTTAATTGTGCAAAATAAACATGATGTCACACACATTTTTACTCTAGCCCACCCTGTTAAATCGGTCACGAGCCGCCACTGGATAACCGTTTAAGGCCACTAATTTCAAAACATGCCTGGACCTCCTGGCAAATGCTAGAATATTTTTCAGGCAGGTTTACCCCACACACGAACAAATCTGGATCCCTTGCGGATTTAATTAAATCAATCTTACGGTTGCAAGTTTGGTACAACAGGGTTGTTATAATGAGTATAATGAACTCTGGGTCAATTAAAAAAAAAACCCACACATCTGGCCTTTGTTCTCTAGCATCTACAAAAAATAAAAATAGATTATATACATGTAAATACAAAATAAAATAAAAAATCTGTCTGTCAGTCTGTTGCTCAATTTTTTGCTCCAACCTATCTTAAAAACTAAACGTCCGATTTTTATGAAATTTGCGTGATAGGTCATAAATAGCCCATTGTTGATCCCATATAAGTTTCAACTTTCTGCGCTCATTTTTTTCTCTTCCACGTGCTCAAATCATACATTTATTAACACATATCTTCAAAAGTAATTATCTGATTCGTTTGAAATTTGTATAGTTTATCAAAAGTAACCCGTAGTTAGCCCCAAATTAATTTTAACTGCCTGCGCACTTTATTTTTTTCGCTCTTTAAATTTTGCTAAATTAATTATCTACATGTTCAAAATCATAACAATTTTGACAGATTAATAAAACGGGGGAACAATTAAACAAATTAGGCATTAATGGTTTGTAAAAGCATAAAATTAATAAAGTACGCTGAAGGATGTGTGAAAGTTATGTGCCACATCAATAGGTAGACATTGCTAGATAGGTGAATGCTTCTACAGCAATCATTATACTCTATAGGTTAAGCACTCTCCACTTAACTTTTAATATCTGAGGCTCTTTAAGTGATTGCAGAAAAATAAATAAAATGTTACATAATCAATGTAAATAATTAAATTACATGCAATTATTAAAACTGTAAATATGTCTCTGTTGTAAAAAAGAAAATCTGAATTTAAATAAATGGTTAATTGCTTATTAATTTAATTAATAAAATAGCGAGCTTTATTACTTTTCTCTCATTTACATGTATGTTATTTTACCGAGGAAGCTAATTAATTTTTACTGTAAACACCTTTTTTCATTATATGTTCTCGTTTAAAATTTTAATGCCTCTTGACTAACCATTTTTATCATTTTATTATTATTAAATACCTGCTCTTCAACAATTATCGCTAATTGTCTGCATTAATATAATTTTTTTATACTGATATTTCAGTATTTCTTTAGTACTTTAAATAAAATATAAATATCATTATAAAGTAGATGTTTAAATAAGTTTAACTTTAACATTATATTTTTTACATTACCTTTATGTTACCAGACTACCTTAGCTTCTGATAATGCAATCTTTAAAAGATTTAAACAATATGGGTCCGATGAACTTGAAAAAAAATGTTTCATGCAATACCACAATATCTAATTTAATTTATTTAGTATTTAACATAATTATATGTGATGATCACGATTTAAGGCTAGACCACCAGATTTACCTCTTAGCCTACGAGCAATAACAACCCTGCGGTACAACAATACCACCAGTGGCATTTTTTATAAATAAATCTTAAGTACCGAAAAAGAAAAGTCGTGCAAGGAAGTAGCTAGTAATAAGTCTATGGGTGCTAGCATTTCCAGATTGCGAACCAACCATGTTATATGCAACCATTTTTTTAGACAGAATAAGTAAATCCAACTTTCCTATATGATCAGTTTGTAATGTGCCTTAACCCCTAGATGAAAATGTAAGTGAAAAACGATGTTTTTCACTTACATAAACAAAGCTTACAAAAGCCTTTCAACTATCTGCCTCTACTAGCATTAACTTGGCAACTTGGTACCAATATAATATTAGAATGGTATTTTAAATTTCTTGAAGCAAGCCGAAATACGCCCATAAAATTATTGAAAAATAAATGTATAATATTATCTTTGTTAACGAAATTATTATTTGTATTATCGTTTATATTGTCAATTAATATTACTTTTAATTTGACTTAAGTTTTCCTCGTCTCTTATTAATTATAATTTATCCATAACTATATTAATGAGGGAAACAAGGGTCTTCCTTTATTTCTCTTTTCATAGCTGTATGTTGTGAAACAAATGCCAAAAAAGCGCTGGATCGAACCCACGACCTGATTTAGTGATGGGTGAGCAGACCTGACAGCCTGACAAGTAACTCAAGCCAAACCATCACTCTGGCTCACTTCTGTTCACGATAAAGTTTTTTTTGAGATTGTCGGACCGAATTTCGTTGATGTTATAATAATTGTCGTTTAGTATAAAAATTTGTGAAATACAAGTGCAATGATGACTATTTCTTGTCTCTTTCTATACAATCTATCTCTAAATTTAATTGAGATGCATTTTGCTTTTCGTATTTTTTTAAAATATATTATTATTTTCGAGTTAAACATTATAAATAACATATATTTTTAAAATAGTATTAAAGTTAATTTATGTTAAGAATGTTATATGATAAAATACAGAAATAGAAAAACAACTAACGCAGTAGGTATAAAATGATTTAAAGGTAGCTATTTCTCTACTGTGCCAATCTTCATTTATTTTTAAAAAATGTTTTGGTTTTCTGAGGATAAAAGGATCTGTCCCGATAAAGAGGGTTTCTAATATAAAAGTTAATTAAGGGGAAACGAGATTTATAAATCGATTTAGAGATATCCTTTTTCTCGTCTTTACTATAAATTTCACCCTAGAAACGTTGGTAATTGACATTTAAAATTAGATTTTTTTCATATCACTTTTGCTTCATATGTTTTTGGCAGATAGTTTCTGTGGTTTTTTTTTTGGTGTCTCAAATTTGCAGATCAAGTTTATGATAGTTGTGTTCTTCCACAGGTTATTTTTATAAATATTTGCAATATATATGAAAAAAATATATATTATGTACATAGATTATACCTATAACAAATTTCTGGAAAATATTGCTTCCGAGCTCACCGAAGGTAACGGAAGCTGCGTGATCGTTCCGAAGAACGAACATTTCATTAGATCTCAGATTTTTAACGTTTCAAGATAGAAATCCGTTTCAGACATCAGGGAACATTTTTGTATCCGTGTCTGTCTGCCGCTTTATTTTTGCGAATCAACATATATCTTGAAAACTAAACGTCCGATTTTTATGAAATTTGTATGATAGCTCATAATTAGCTCATTGTTGGCCTCATATATGTTTCAACCATATGCGCTCATTTGGTTCTCTTCCATATGCGCTTTTGATGGTTTGTCAAAAGTAGCCTGGAGATGCAGATTAATTTCAACCGTTTCTGCTCTTTAAATTTTACTAAATTGATACTTTAATTCATGTGAAAAATAAAAAAAAATTGGCATTGGGAAATTGAATAAATTAGACAATAATAGGTTGTAAAAGCATAAAGTCATTTATTTATACAAAATAGGATGCGAGGAAACTATGTGCCACACTAATTGGCAGAATATTTTTTGAAGTCTTAATCTTTGATTGTATACACCGCTTAAAGGAACACATTGCAGGGAACAAAAATAACGATGTAATTTTTTTATATTATTTTTTATAAGTTTAATTGAAGTTTTAAATAATTTCGGTGACGGTAAAAAAATATAATTTCTTAAGGATATATACTTTTCATTTAACAAGCTAAATCTGTTTCATTATTGACAATTTTCGACTTTCATGGTCTTTCCTCACACTAATGTATCTTTTTATGCAAATCTCCCTTAATTTTAAGGGCTAAAAAAATTGCTACTTTAAGATGAAAAACTTGCTAAGAACTTTGTCATAACACAGCTATAGACAAATAAGGAATAGGACTGTAGAATGAAAAAGAAAAAAATATAAGTAGGGAAATGTTTTAGTCATGAGATGAGGCAAGGACACATCGTTAAATTCTACTTTAGGTAGCCCTCGCTTTCCACCCATTCCCTCCTTGATGTAATATTTATTTATGGTCGCTTTGCATTGTCAGGCAGGTCATTACGTGTCACGGTAGTTGTTAGAAATTGGCGTTCTGGGGATCGCGTGCCGTACGAATCCCAAGTCGACCATTTTTGGTTTCGGCTCGTCAGTCATCCTGGTAAAAGCAGGGTGACGATGATTTCCATAGGGCCCAGTATATATACCAAATGAGCCTAACAACGACAACACAAGAATTAGAGGAAAAAGAGAACGATATCATTATAAAAGAAAAGTGTTTAAAAAACAAAAACATTAGCTGTACACAAACAGAAAAACAAAAATTGTACCTTTATGCTTTCTGAACAAAAAAATAAGTACAACAAAGCATTTTGTTAGAGAAATGTATTTAAGGATGTAATCGTCCTATAAGTAAACTACCTGTTAATGTCGGAGAGTCAAGGAAATGACGGGTCGATTCGGATAAGTACCTTCAAACTTCTCACGCGAGCTCATACTTCAACTGAGCAAANGGTACTTTTATAGAAAAGGGCCCCCCTTTTTGTTTTTTATACAAAAGAGTTTATATCCCTCAGTTTAAGTAGCTATTAAGACAAAGGGATATTCAGTCCAATATGCTTTGGGACAAAGGAAAATCACACATTTATATTGAAAAAGTGTGTATTAAGTTGTAAGAAAAGTGTATTAGATTAAAAAGAAAAGGGGGGCCTTTTTCTATAAAAGTGCCCTTTTTAATATTCCTTTCCTCCTCGAAATGACGAACCGTCTCCCTTATGACGAACTGTCTTAAAGGTACCACTCTGTCAGTTTCTTGGTCCAACGGTCGCTTGTATAATCTAGTAATATGACCAGTCCATTGCCACTTAGCTTTTCTAATTTTTATCATTACATTCTCAACCATAGTTGTGCTTCTTATACCTATATTTCTTGTTTTTTCCTCACCCCCATCATACTTCGTTCCATGACATGTTGAGCAGCCTGAAGTCTTTGGCTCTTTTGGTTATCCCCCAGGTTTGAGGTTCGTATGTAGTTCCATACATGGTACACTATAAACTGACCTTTTTAGTTGTATTGACATTTGGCTCATAAAAATGAATTTCATAGACCAATATGTTGACCAAGCAAGAGAGATGTGTCTATCATTTTTTTTGCACTTCCTCCATACATACTGATTACTTGTCCTAAGTAGACTGTCTACCCATTTCTAGTTTTTTTTTTTTTTTTTTTTTTTTTTTTTTTTTTTTTTTTTTTTTTGAGGTGCCTGTGGTTTGTAGCGTGGGACATAAATTCTATTGAGCCAATTTTGAGTGAAGTTGTTTTAATTTTTTTAGAATAAGATCTAGTTGGAAGCGTTAGCGAGAAATATAGTGCTTATGTTTTCCTTGAAAAATTTAATATCTAAACTAAATAGAATTTATAGTGTGAGAATGTCACAATTCTCAGAGCTTTTTAATAATTTAAATAAAACTAACTTTATAAAATATTAATAATTGATGCATGAAACGTGAAAATAAGTAATATAGGTAATTGCTTTAGTTATACTCGGTAGAGGAAAAATTACTTTTTGAAAATACAACAAAATTATATTTATCAAAGTAAATAAAAACTAATTTTAATATTTTCATCATTAATCTATTTAATAATCATCTAATTTTATAGTCATCTTAAATGATTACAGAACATCGTTATGCTGCAATAAAAATGAGAACCATACAATATACAATAACTCTGTTGACACTAATTTAAGAGATTAGTATATAGATTACATAGGAAGAGGGTTGCTGGAAATAGGTTCCCAAACTTACTCATATTCTCCCTATCCTAGAAGAAAATCCCCCCCCCCCTCCCTAATTCATATTTTATACATAGTACTATCTAAAATTATAAACACTTTGTAAGCCCAATAGACATGAATTTTCTAGTTTTTTTTTTTTTTTGTTTTTTTTTTTGTATTTTTCTGACCCATTAGTCATTAAGAAAGTTTTAGTCGGGTCGATCCTAAAGCCCGCCACTTTCCTGGTCCTACTAATATCTTCCAACATACTCTGAAGTTCTTGTAAATTCGAAGCAATGATGACAGTGTCATCAGCAAATCTTATGGTGTTTGATTCTTTTGCCCATTAATTGAAACACATTTGTTCATCCAATCGAGATTTCTAAAGATTCTAGCTTCAGCTTCATTAAAAAGGTCTGGGGAAATTACTTCTCCCTGTTTGACACCACAGTTTAGGAAGTGTGGATGCAAGACACAAGTGTAAACAAACCTGGGTGTCACATGTAATTTTAATTTAATTTGTTGTTATTGTTTACCTTTTCTCTTGACATGTCATTCACTTTATTATTTTCATTGTTCTCTGTTAAAAATATAATTAGTTTTTTACTCAACAAATCAGCCTGAGTTATCAATTATTGAACACAACCAAAGAAGAAATCTGGTGCTGGTTGTTCCATCACTATCCCAGCCCTGCTGTTATCATATGGTTTGAATTACTCATCTCACTTGTCCCTCAATACCATCTTCTTCCATTGTCTCATATAGAAAATTACGCTTTAGCAAGTCAAATAATCAATTAAACCAATATAAATGTGTACGCTGAATTCATTACTTATTTGGATTGATTAATAGTATAGTTAAGTTGCTTGTCGTGTTGCTTATATACTCGTATCTCATTCATTCGCCGTATATTTTGCAATAATGAAGTCGATTTCATTCTTCGTTTCGCCAATAGGTGATACCCATGTTCACTTTTGGGACGCACGTGTTTTGGAAAAGGTATTAATGATTCTCTGACTAAACTGTTGGCAGTATCTTACAAGTGTCTACCGCCTTGAGTTTCTTTTTCCATACCCGTACGGACCAATAGACATGTCAGTACTTCTTTAGATTGTTACTCTCCTATGCTTTTTTTTAGGATATAAATGACTGACTAAATAACAATTATGACAAAGGGATGTTAAGTCCAATGTACTTTGAACAAAGGAATATCACGCTTTAGATTTTATGAGGGGAGTAACAGTCTAAAGAAGAACATTCCTTACACTTTCTTTAGAACTCTTTTTACTTCCCTCTCTTGTTTTTATAAAAGGAGTAATCATCTAAAGAAGTGGCAACATCTTCCCCTGCTTGTCTCAAATCAATTTCCCTTCTTAAATTCCCCATTATTATTTGATCATTCAGTCTATTAGCATTGGTTTTACTTACAAGAATGGCAGGTCTTCGTAGAATTTTGTAATGTCCTCATCTGGTGGTTCACTTGTGGGATCATACCTGAATTTCTGATGGGTTTTCGTCAAGTACCTCCTGTGTGACCAACTGACCTGGAGAAGGAGCAGGTTTAACTTGATTCTTTAATTGCTATACCTTATTTTCTCTGAGAAGAGGGGGAAAATATGATCGATCTTTTTATTTTGGTTGTTATCCTCATTTTTCAATCTTTTCTCCCCTCTTTTAGTGTCTCTCTGATATTCTACTTCAGGTGACATGCTTAGATCCCTCTTGTGCCGATTTTTAAAATATTTTATAATTGGCTTGCCGAACCTTATTTACTCGCGAACTTTCCTTTATGTCTTGCCATCTTCATATTTTCTATTAATTCTGCTCTCTCTTTATCCTTATTTCCTTTGGGTAATCATCCGTTATGTAAAGCTCTCCGTATTTTTCAATAACTACATCTTTTTTGTTATCTCCATCTTTTTCTTTTGTGAGGCTAGTCCCCAGATAATAGGGCTTGTGATTTTTAACCTTTTCTGTCCTAAAAGTTCTTTCCTGAACTTCTTTATCTTAATATTCCATTTAGTTATACTNCAAAATCAAAGTGTTCCCTGACAAGGGAAAAACTGCCATTAACATGATTTTTGTCCTACTAACTAAGCTCGTACTTAGGATCATAAAAATCACATTGTCCATGGCCGCTCTTCACCGGTTTTTTTTTTCAAATGCCTATTGCCAAGCTATGTCCCGCAGACGAACTTAGCCAACCATATATTTTTAAATGGTACCAAAACATTTACTTGTATACAAAATTCCAGCTTGATGTTAGTCAGACACTTTTCTGCACGCTATCTGCTAGACTAATAGTAATACAAATTAAAATTACATTTAGGATATTCTTCAGCGACTCCTAGTTACAGCTCATAGGCCTTAAATTTCATCTCCACTGTTCACTAGTCCCGTAAAATGCCATTTAACAGGAGCTATTAGTTCTTTCTTAAAGGCCCCCACACCAACAATGGAATAGCACCAATACCAACAAATAATAAGAATAATAGAAATAGAAATAGGGAAAAATAAAATTAATAGAAGAATAAAATAATAGAAGACAGTAGGGAAAAATAAAATTTAGGGGAAACTAATTGTAAAAGCGCAATCAGGGACACTCATATCCTTAAAGGCCCCCATAAACATAATCAAAATGATGTTTGCGCAAAATGTTTGATCGTGTATGGGGGCCTAATTTATATGAGTGTCCTTGATTGCGCCTTAACTATTAGTTTCCACCAAATTTTCTTATCTTATATTACTTTGCTTTGTAAGTTTCATCGCACACCTACTCCTATTACCCCAATTTTGAACCCTTTCCCGTATTTCAATCTTTCCCAAATGTTGTGCATGAAACAATTTAGGTGCAGAATACAGAAACCAAGAAAAAAAAAGAAATCTCTTGAAGTTGAAAGTTGAAACAGAAATAGTCCATTCAGTCCTTCTACCTAGCAAGGATGTAAAGTAGAATTGGCAGCACTTCTGACTTGGTCTGAAGTAAGACTAATCTAGTCAAGGTGAGGACTGACACACACCTCTCCACCTGCGATTTTCACTGCGTGCCTCTCATCTTAACACCTTAACTTAAACTTTAAAACCACGCATCCTGAAGTTAATTTAATACATTTTATCTCACCCTAAGCTTACTCACACCCCTCTATTACAAGGTCTGTAAATTTACCCAGGATTATTTTTAATTTTAAGTTACTAACTTACTTGTTTATTTTGCTGAACAAAGTAATAGACTTTTAAAAGTTTAAAGTTTACTCGAGAGAAATTTATTAAACTCGTCTAAGGCAACAGTTAGTTACCTAAACGTTTGATTTCTAATCTAAAATGTGCCAAAGCAGGCCAATAGTTTATTAAATGAGATAGAGTTTAGATTTTGTTTTCCCGTTGACATTGAACCTAGCCAGAATGTTAGAAAACGGTTGTTTTGTTGTTTAATTCAAGTTCAATTTTATAAATTTTACGAGCACTAAAGTTATAACAGCTGTCCCAACCTTTTTGATACCCTACAAATTTCTGTTAAATATTTTCACGACGCTATCGTGAATATTACATATTGCATACCCAAAGAATTGCAGTGATATACGTGGCCTCAAGGGCCGGAATTCTACTAAAACCTTTACAGGATTTGGGAGGAGGCACTACAGGCTGAAAAAACAACAACAACAAAAATATTATTATTATTATTTATGGCGTCTGTTTTGATTTTTTAGTTATATACACTACACACGGCTCAGGACATCATGTTCTCTAGAGAAGAGATAACCTTTTGAAGTACTAAAATGTAAAATTTGAAATCATTACTCGTAAAATTAAATAAATTGATGCACAAAATGTTCTTTATGTATAAATATTTTTTATTCAATGAAGGTATTAAAAATATCTCAGTTTTGTATTATATAAAAGGCCTAATAATTCCTGAACTCACGACGGCGAGTTGATGACCCTTTGTTAGAAGTTAAAAGAAAAGAGATTTTATTACTCCTCGTTGTAATAACCCTTATTACGGCAATATTTCAAGTATCCATTTTTAACTTATCTTTATAAAATTCCTTTATTCTTTCTTATAAATTTATCGATATAATCTTATTATTTTGACTTTATTAAATTAAATTTTGTATATTATAATTCCATTGAACTTACTTATATATTATCTTTTTTTAAAGTACATATTTTTTAATTTATGTCTATAAATTTCAAAGATTTCTAAATTATTTTATCGCGCGGGTTGGGAAACACTGGTGAATAACATATTATACTAGTAAATCTATCTATATTATTAAAAAAGTTTTGTAAACAAACAAGTTCAGAGAGATTGATATATAATTAACTGTTTGTAAGAGTGCGATAGAGATAAGAGGGTTTAGAGGGAGGTTTTCATAGTAAATTCCGCTCAAGAATGACACGGGGAACTGTCATTCCCGAGGCAATAAACAAAACACGGGAAGTGTAATAAAGAAAGCGCATTGTTTGTTTACATGCCTTAATCAAAAAGTGACAGCTTCAATACACAACAAATCAAAACTGTTTTGATAAGTTAGTAAATCTATATCTATATAAAGATTAACAAATCAACACAAAAACCTTTACTTTTATCGGTAGTAAATCATAAATGTTATCTTAATAATAATTATCACGTTTAGTTTTGATAAAAGTCTCGGTCACTATTTAGATGAGTTATTATATCTATTTGAAGTCTATCAAAAATGTAATGTTAATAATTGGAACTTTAGTTTTGATAAAATTATCGGTCACTATTTAGATGAGTTATTATATCTATTTGAAGTCTATCAAAAATGTAATGTTAATAATTAGAACTTTAGTTTTGATAAAATTGTCGGTCACTATTTAGATATGTTTTATTTAGATAAGTTATTATACCTATATATTTGAACTCCATAAAATCAAAACAAACCATTATTTTTGTTGGTAACCAATAAAGAAATATGTGTGAGGCTCTCACGCATTAAAAGTGAAACTTAAGATCTAGAATATAAGACATATTTGTTCCGAGGTAATATCTTTATTTTTAAGTGCAAAAACTATTACAGCTATAGCGGATTTAAACTTTTTGAACGGTTCCCGGTTCTGATAATAAATAGACAAAATAACTCTAATACTCCATACTGGGCTGCGCCTGCGCAGCGGCCCCCTTGGGGGGGGGGCGGGGTTGACGAGCGAAGCGAGTAGCAGAGCCCCCTAGTTTAAAATTAAAAATAAAAATAACTTAATTTTTGAACCTACTAAATTAAGATGAATATAGTACGAACAGAAAAAGGTATTAAATGACGGCATCACCGGGTGTTTAAAATAAAATAACTGAGAAGCATCTATCTTGTAATGATCTGTTACTGTGTCAATCTATTTTACAGTATAAATAAGATAATCAAGTTGTGTTTTTCGCAAACTTTTTCATTGTTTTATTAATTAAAATTATATTCGTGGTTCCTTCTATTTTTCAATGTACATAATAATAAAACACAGAAAATTGATTCAATTGGCGTATTAAAAATAGTATTTATACAAAACACAGATAATTGATTCAATTGGCGTATTAAAACTTAGTATTTATACGAGTACAAAACTTAGTATTATACAAGATTTGAAATTCCTGGTCCAACGCTTACCGAGATGTAGTGTTGAATGGATGCTTAAGTGAAATTAAATAAAGCGTCGAAACTTTTTCCATAAAATTAACTTTACTGAAAATAATAAAATAATAAATTAAAAAAAAAAAATGGTTTTATACGTACAGACTATACAAGAAACTTAAAATAAACCTGATTTAATAAAATAAGAAATAATATCTAGAACTTAAAAAACAAAAACAACATTAAGTCTATTCGTGTATCAAAACAATCCGATTTAACTGATTGGTAGTAAAGCTTAGAGTATAAGGCATATGGGGGTGATTATATGATTTGGAACAACAAATGATACAAGATACTTTTGTGCCAATCTACCATTGTCTAGAGAGTAATAAACATGTGGTAATGGTGAGAGAGGTAAGGTATTGAGATGATGCAAGCTCCTGGGTAAATACTTGCAGATCAATAGGTTGTTCTGTACAATGGGTTTTACGACAGGTGCCTATTGTTGATGTGTCTTGGTTTCATGTAAGTTGTATTGTTCTCCCTGTGTTTACCAGATACGGAGGCTTCGTATTCAGGAATTGATGGCCGCTTTTGCTAGACTGATTTTGACAAATACATGATCCTCGGTCCCTCCCTTTCTTTTTTTATCCTCTGTTCTTTTCCCTCTGGGTTGAAAAAAAAATTAGGTAAAAGAGGAAAATAAAAAATAAAACACAATCAAGTCGTTTGCCTGAGAACAACTGATATCTCGTTCTCTTTTGTATCAAAAAGAATCTAGTGTAAAGACGACCATTTGCCTTCTCCATTCTCTTGGTATCATTATCCTTGCTTCTTCTTCAAGAAAAATAATTCTTTTGGAGCTTGAAAAATTTGTTCCTGTCTCTTGGAATAAAACAACAACGAAAACAAATAAAAAACAGGAAACACAAAAGAAAATCGATATAAATATTTATTTTACAGTATTTCCTTTTCTCTTTATAAGCAAACACAAACTGTAATGTGACTATGTATGAGAACAGCATGATTAATATATTTCCATATGAAGTTCATATAAGGGTTTTATAACAAAACCACTATGCAATCTAATGGTTCATTTCCTTGGTATATAAGCTTGTTTATTATTCAACTCATAAAATTTTATTATAATCTATTTACTTTAATTTGAAGTTTTTCGTCTATATTCTACTTATAAATTTAATACCCGCTCGTGGTAGCATTTTAACTATTCAATTTAGGTTGTATTAAGATTGCTGTTTTGATTGGTTTTACTAAGATTGCTTTATTAAGATTGCTGTTATTCTTTAAAAAAGATTGTTGCTGTACACAAAAACAATGTTTTCATGATATAGTATAAATAATATATGCTGCCAACTAGTTGGTACTAAAAGTAATTCCAAGCTGAACGTGACATACGTCAAGTCGTACGATAGAATATTTATGATAAGATCACTCAATATCACATTTGAATAAAATATTTGTTCAAGCATTGTTTTGTTTATTAGTCAATTTTATAAAAATGACTAGCAAAACAGCCCTTTCAGAAAAGAAAGGTTTTCTACAAGAATACTCGTACTCGTATAAACATATAGGGAAAATCATTAAAATAAGGTCTGATGCCTTTTGTTTAACTTAGATCATTGATTTACTGAATTTAGTTATTAACAACAAACTTTTATTTTACAAGACATTGAACGAAATTTAAAAAAAAAAAAAAAAATACATTCTTAGGTATATAAATATAATGTTGGTTTTTTATAGTTAGTATTTTTAAAAATATGATAAATAGAAATGCTTTAATGTACATTGGCATTGGACGTCATTGACCTGAAAAAGTTAAACGCTATTGCACATGGGTACACCTGATTGTTTGTTAAAAAATTGCTGATATCAAAGATTTTGGTAGAATGGGAAAATTGCTGATATCGAATATTCCACATCTTTCATATTCCACTTTTATTTTTTAATTTTTTATTTATTTATTTATTTTCGGCACAGACTCTCGTTTTATTTGCCAGCTGCATGCCAACCCTGTTAATTTCTTTCCCCGTCGAATATTAACTTTTAATTTTTTAAAATATGAAGAATATTTTTGGAAATTATGAAGAATGTGAGGCACTTTAATCTGCACACGCATAGGCAACGGACTTAAAAATAAGCCCTTTTTCCGAGGACGCCAACTCTGTAGAGTGGATGAAAGACATCGTCAAGGAGATCATCGACAATGCCACAGAGAATGTACAAGCTAATGATTAGGTGGGGATGTCAATTTGTTCTAAAAACTTTAAAATGTTAAAGGGTGGTTAAAGTTGAGGAAAGCGTCTGAAATTTTATTTGACAACTTGTGGAATGTTATTAGTGGGATATACCTGTCCAATTCTTTAATTAAGCCTTTCTAACAAATCTTTTCCAGCGGTCTAGAAAATTGCATGTACCAAACTATTCATAATATACTTATTCAATTTGTAGGAGGGTGGTAACAAAGAACCATACTGCAAGAGACTGCAATACTTATTCAATATGTAGGAGGGTGGTAACAAAGAACCTTACTGCATGAGACTGCAATAACCCCAGAACCATTGTGTTCGTCAACAAGGAAACTAATACTGAAGAGGATTTGCATATAATAGAACCAGCGGAAGATGACATGCAAGAAAAGGGATCAAAGGAAGATTGTTTGCAAGGAATTTTAGTATGGACTTTATAAAGGCGGACAGACAAGAATAAAGGGACTATAAAAAAGAAAATTAAAGGGGCCAAGTCTACAAAATAGATTCGCTCGATTCATTTGATTTAAAATTGTTATAATCTAGGTAAAAATAAATATTTGTAAAATTATAACCGCCGTCCTTATGAAATATATATCTCGCAATTTATAACACTAGTTTTTATTGTGTTACTCGTTTACATTTTTAGGAAATAAAATGGAAACTGGCTTGAGACTCGCAATGTATATCGAACATTAAAGGTTTTATAACCTATTGCAGATGATAGTAAGACAAAGATGTACCTACACCACATGCGAAGACATATTTAGGTACATTATATATTATGCATATAAATAATTTAATATTTAGAAGTCTTTGAAGTAAGTTCAAGTTTAAATCATGAATGTGTATAGCATAATTTATGTACATTATAATTAGTCTTAAATTTATTTTACTTTTTTTTTTTTATAAATATATTTTTCATGTTTGTCTTTTTGTAAGACCTATGAACATAAAACCACTCTATATTGCAATAAAATGGTAATTTTCTAAAGCATACATTGAGAAAAAAGAAGGATCACGCTTTATGTAAAATTATATTAATAAAGTTTTTTATGCATCCACGCTTTTATATTTTAATCAAAATTCACATTTATATAATTTCACACTAATATAATAAATAATTTTAGTCATATATATCTGCGTTTGATATCAGGATATTGATTTGACGGTTGGGTGCAGAAAACTATTAGTCCCTAGGCCACCATAAGAAGTGAGTAGCTGATTGATAAAGTTTTCTTACCTTATGGAATCGCTTATTTATGCCTTGTCCACCGATGAATTGGGTATATGGCGACTGGGCGCTGGGCCATTTTTTTTTTTAACATGCAAAACATGCCGTCCTGCGGGAACATTGAAAAGAGAAAGAGAAAGTTTTGATTTTCACAGGATGTTTAATTAAATTATTTAAAAAACAGTGGTACAAGTGGCCACCGATACGAGTGGGCCGTTTGGGTTGTCCACCGCCCCAAACATGTCGCTCTGCGGGGACGTTGAAAAGTAAACGGCCCACTCGTATCGGTGGCCACCTGTACCACTGTTTTTTAAATAATTTAATTAAACGCTCCTGTAAAAATCCAAACTTCTCTTTTCAATGTTCCCGCAGAACGGGATGTTTGGCGTGTCAAAAAAAATTCTTCGTTGGACACGGCTGAAATAAGAGATCCATAAGGTAAGAAAACTTTGTCAATCATCGACTCACTTCTTATGGTGGCCTGGGGACTAAAATATGTAATGGTTATTAAAATTAATCTATAAATTATTTACCGTTGAAAACATGCTAAAACTTTGATCGTTCAAGCTTATGTTTCGATTCACAGTCCATGTTTACTAACAGAACCCTTGTTGTTATATCGCACATAAATCAGTCTTGGGAACCTTGTGTGTGTTAGTGAGTCGAGTTTCACGTAAAGGATTAATTCCGTTCATTGTCCAGGTAACAGGGATGCTTTCGCATAAATTACCCGGACACAGTCTATTTTACTGAAGGATTACCCTTGCTGTAAACAGGTCTTGCTGATTGTCAGTATTTGACCACCAGCAGAGTGTTTTGGAGTAAGGAAGAGTGACACAACAGATGATGTGAGGATAAAGTGAAAAACACGGAGATAGAGAGAATCGGGGTAGGTGAGAGAGGTGGTAGAAGAGAGCTAAGGGAATACCTAGGAAGGGATGCTGTATGAGATCAAGCGAGAGAGTGTGGTCTGTTCATTGCAGCGAGGCGGGTCTCTCCCAATCAGAGGGTCCAACACACCTAAGCATTAATCACTGGGCTTTACAAGCTTGCTCTCTACGTCTACCTACGAGCACCAGCTACCAGTTCCTATTCATTACCAGTATTATATCTAACACGCTGAGTTCCCTTCAAAACAACCTCTTTAATCTCATCTATGAGCTCCGCTTATTGATAAATTAAAATCAAAGGAAAGTTATTTTATTCTCATTTTCACTACNATACTATTTTTGTATGAGTTGCTCCATTACTTTTAATGAACAGTTGCCATCCCTGTTTAATTCTTTTTTTAGGAATATTGCAAAGGAAATATACAAGATGCGATGTACCACATCATCCTTTGTTTGAAATTAGAAGTACTATGATGAATAGGTTATTAAAATAGATAGTAATTGTTATATATATATATATATATATATATATATATATATTGACAGATCTTTAATTAAGATTTGTGTTAGGCTTTTTTTGCGGTATTCATGAAATTTAATGTTTTTTACAAAAATAAAAGGGAGTAATTAAATAATCCTATCAAAAAGACTGAAATGGAAGGAGCGGCTAAGAAAAAGATGTTTATAAAACAGCTACTAAAAAATCATGAATCCCTCTGAGAGAGACGAAATTAATTCAGATTAGAAAACCCACTTCTTTTTTTTTTTTTAGTTTATAGTCTGATTAAGTTTTTTAGTTCTTTTTGTAAGTAAGTTAGTTTTTTAATTTTATTATTGTCGTTAGATGTAACAATGGTGAAAATATTTTGAGAGTATACGTTTTACTGATGTAATGCCTGAAGGCTTTGTTTTATTAATTTATAGTCAATTCGAGCGAAATTAAACATGTTGTAAAATCTCTATAGCTTGATTAATTTGATATATGTAAAACATGTATTAAAATACTGTTATTAATATTTCTGGTGCATAATTAGCTATGAATAGTTTCAGTTGCATCGCCACCCCCATCGTACAAGGACGGGACGAGATTTTGATTGCATTTTCGTTCTTAGTGCAAACCAGCTAAAAAGTAAAAACGTATTAAAATGTTGGTAGTGCTGACATTAAGAGCATTACATTTACGAGCTGAGTAATGGAAGAGCATTTGTTTGCTAAGAACTTGTTAAATTTATAGACTGCTGCAAATTTAATATTTTAGAGTAGTTAAGCGGGAAAGAGAATACTAATTGAACTTCCTAAGCCAGTGCATGACAGAAAACGATGTGCTACTAATGTTTTTCTATTAAGAACTACTAGACCGAGAAAATTCATTTCTTTCGTTAGTGTTAGAGGGCCATAAAAATAAATACTGTCTTTGGGCACTTTTTCTTTGCTAGGTTTTTTGTTCTTTTAACAGCGTCATTATCCTTCATGTGAAGTATTACCCCGCCCTTTGGGAAATGCTAGTACATCCTTTAAGCAAAGTCCATTAATTTTACCTTCAATACTTTATTTAATAGGTACTTTAAATTTTATTTTTGCTTCTGAGCTTACCGAAGGTAACGGATCATTGTGATAATTCAGAAGAACAAAACGTTTTAATCTCTTATAAAAAAAAATCTTAGACAGAAATCCGTTTCAGATGTCAGGTAATATTTTTTCCCATGTTTTCCGTCGGTCTGTCCGTCAATATTTTTGTGAACTTTGTCTCAATTTAATGAAATTTGGAAGGTAGGTTATAATTAGCCCTATGTTTGTCCAATATTAATAAACAAATTCCTACCCATTGCATTAACATCTATATCTTTAAAAATACCTATTTGATTTAATAAAAAATAGACTTCCAATTAGTGTGGCACATAGCTTCCTCGCATCCTATCATGATCATGTACTTTATTGTTATATTAACATTAACGTTTTATTACTTAATTGTTAAATTGTTTATTGTGTAAGAACAATTAATAGTTTTTTGTTACCTTTAACACTTCATAGGGGTGTCGCTGTAGGTTTACTAAAAAATTGTATTTAAAAAAAAAAGTTCGTCTCATTGAATAGATAAGGTTTGATTTTTTTCCCGACCGAAAATTCCAATTTTAAATTTGAAGTTCACATTTACGCGACTTTGCGCGTGAACGCTTGAACGGATAACGTTGTCCAACAAACTGGTCCTGGTCATTGGTAAAATGAACGTTTCTATCAAATTTCATCAAAATCGGTCGACATTTACTCAGGTTATCGTCGCACGTTTCATGATTCGCGGACACACAGACTGACAGACAGACAGACAGTCAGACAGACAGACAGACAGACAGACACGGAACCGATAATGTTCCCTGATGTCTGAAACGGATTTCTGTCTTGGAATTTTTAAAATTGGAGGCATAAAACTTTTTTGTTCTCAAAAGTGAACACAATGCTTCCGTTACCTTCGGTAAGCTCTGAAGCAAAAATATATGGTTTTTGAGAATAGTCCACAGATGGTCCAACATTAATTTGAACTGTCTTTATCGTTGTAATATCAAACCATAGTAAATAAATGTTATCCTACTGGGAATCGAAAAAGGTCCCAGACTTTCATTTTCAAGAGAAAACATTATACTTATGTTACGATTCGTTCAATGCTAGACGAGAGAAAACTATGTTCTCCACTAATGTTGTATGTATATATGTTATTGCTATTTGGTCGAATTAATAGCATCCTATTTGTTATATCAGAAAATAATTATGTCTTGTGTCAGATGCCAATGTAAAGTTTAGTTTAGATGTTATTGTGAATTAAAATATAAACAATACTTTTCCTACTGTAGGTAGTGAGGAAAAGTAAAAATGACAATTATTTTAAACGGATAATAAATAAATATTGTGTATTACTCCAAACTGAGAATTATTATACTGTTCTTTTGGGTCACCTGGTAATGATAAGAAGGAGGAGTAAGTTAGGAGGACTCAGTCAGTTTTCATCTAACTCAGTTTACTTCGAAGAAAAGTTGGCGAGTTGAAAAAAAAAATATATATATATCTTGAATGTCGCTTATAAACTTTTGCACACTCAACTTGTAATCTCACTTGTGTAAATTCTGGTCTCATACTTACTTATGTTGAGAAAATTCTTTCAAACTTAATATATATCCTGTATTACTATTCACAAGCATAAGTAAGCCCCCTTGCGAAAAATATATTAATTATCTAATACCTCTATGGCCAAAAATGTTTATTATTATTAATCAGTTTTTAGAGCGAAATCAAAAAATGGTTATTGCTTAGAGAATTTACCAATGTATTCGGAAAAAGGCAAACTGTTGTACTAAGTTATTTACATAAAAAAAGTGCATTATGCAATTATTTTAAAAGCTTGTACTTCAAGCATGTTTAAAAGAGAGATGATTTTTCAATGATTCGAAAGAGGTTATGCATTATGTTACACCTCGTCTTTTGTTAAAAAATACTACGCAGAACCAACTTTTTATGGTGATGGAATGAGGGTTCATATCATAAATAAAATATATAATAATGTTTTCGGTTGGTATCGGCTTGTGGTCCATTCTTTTTTTTTTTGGTCGGAAAATGTAGGGGAAAATATGAAGAAAAGAAAGTAATAAATACCATATATATGTTTGGTTTTTTTCTTCTTTTTAGAGTTGAAGGTAGTAGGGCTTTATAAATCGACATAATATCAAAGGTTTCTAGAGCTGTTTCTACATTTTATTCCTTTCCGCAATTCCCTCCCTTCTTTTTTCCCCCCCGTATGTGTAGAGCAATATTATTTCGGAAAGTGAAAACACGGAGAGCGAACTAAATATATATAAAAGAAGAATGCGATTAATTTTAATTCTACGTGTAGGAACGCTAAACGTATAGAAAATAAAACTATGTTAGTGCTACCAACCAGGCTCCATTACACATTCATAACATACTCCTTTACACGCGGGGAAAAACTCAGTCAGAACTCACACAACAGCCAATTCAATATAAGCAAACAAGTAACTTTTTACTTCAGAGATACGTGCGGTAGATTCTATAACTTTTGACCACTGAAAATACTAATATTTATGTAACTTAACTAAGTGGAAACGGTCACGTGTGAAATCATCTATAATTCTAACTTTAAAATCAATTATCCCCCACCCGAATCGTTCTTTCTACTAACAATGTACACAATGTTAAATTTAAACGACAAAGTAGAAACTTAAGTACGTGAAAAATTGTATTCATACTATTTTTGTATGAGTTGCTCCATTACTTTTAATGAACAGTTGCCATCCCTGTTTAATTCTTTTTTTAGGAATATTGCAAAGGAAATATACAAGATGCGATGTACCACATCATCCTTTGTTTGAAATTAGAAGTACTATGATGAATAGGTTATTAAAATAGATAGTAATTGTTTAGGCGAAATAAGCGAGTTAAATATCACAACTAAAATATGTAGCATGTTTAATAAATAATACTATGGTATAATAAGTTATTTACAAAAAAGCTCATTATGTAATATTATTAAAAGTTATACTTCAAGCACATATTATAAAAGAGAATTGATTTTTCAATGATTCCCAAACGGTCATGCATTTTGGTTAAAAATACTACATGCAATAAACTTTTCATTGTGATGAAAATATTAATATTTTTTTTTAGAACATGAAAATTTGTGTAATGAGAAAATTAATTATAAAATGTTTTTTCATCCTACTGTTCAGAAGAATTTCCTAAAAGTAGAAACTTATTAATTAAATGTTAAAAAAAAGTCATATTTGAAGCGGAATTATAAATTTTCATTCATTAAACATTTATTTTAATCAATTTTTACCAAATATTTAATGCACTTTTTACCTAATATTTAATGCAACTTCTTGTTAGTCGCGATGCTTCTTTCCCAAAAATATAGGGTGATTCTACAGATAGTGGCCGATTTGGCGTACTAGGCTATTGTAGCTCAACATGTTGTTAAATTGCCATTTTTTTTTTTTGCTATATTTTCGTTTTATAAACTCTCTGACCACCAGCAGTAATTGATTTGCATTTTCTTTTTCGAATGCTGATGAAATTTTACAAAAAAACCAACAAAATTGTCATGACCGTCACGCGTACTCGATACTAATTCTCAACTTCAACAACAATTTTTAATTCAATATATCTACTGTCTTATAAGAATCTTCTTTGCTAAATGTTTTGCATGTCTTCAATGTTCAAATAATAGCCATAACACCTGTTTTACTAAGAATTATGACATCACATCACCTGGAATAATTCGCGTAACTCAGTAGCTGTCAAGACCGTCACAGTCAACGTTTTAGTTGTTTCAACAGCCAATAGAAATCTCTTTTTGTGTAGAATCCTTCATATATTTAGCTCAGACGTCAGTCTGATATCCACCACGAGTGAGGTTAGAGATTTCGTACCATTTCTCAGGGGTTTTTTTAGATTTGTATTGTTTTTTTCTTAAAAAAGGTCCAGTGGTTAACTAAATTTTGTAAAGACCGTCACGTCGATTACTTCAAGATTAAGAACGGTAGGATTTTATTATTTTCCATGTACTTTCTACATAAAGATGTTTGTTTAATAAGACCATAATTTGTTCTCTGTAATGCATCTTTTCTGGCTGTCAGTCATTTTCGTTTAGATTTGTCAAGACCGTCACAGTCAAGACTGTCACACTTCTACCTTTACACATGTGACGGTCTTGACTGTTTCGAGACGGTCTTGATATCTTGTATATCATAAATCACTCAAAGAAGCTTTATATTGACTTGCATATTTAGAACTAAGTGGACAGGGACTACAGCTTGCATAATCGAGTTACGAGTGTCTTAATAACGAGAGTTATTTAAGATACGAGAAGCATAGAAGCATAAACGAAAAAAGGAGTGGGAGACCGTCTGTAATTTCTGAAGAGCTTGCAGCANAATCAGGAACATTCTCCAGCGAATAGTGGTTTTTCTATACTCGTAGATAAATCAATAAACGAACGAAAGTAGAAAAAACACATTGTTTAAGACGAAGAATGATGAAGTTTATGATGATGTAGAAATACATTTTTAATCATTCATATTTTTACTTATTATTTTTAATTCCTTCGCGTTTATTTTAATTTAAATAATAAATATAATCCTAATCTCATAATTATTCAGTTGGTAAAATATGCAGCTTATAAAATAACTAGATAATATAAGTCAGAAATAAAATCGTAATAAAAGATCCTAGGTCAATCTTAAAGGTCCCTACACAGAAAACGGCGACCGTATAGTGTGAAGAGAGTAAGGAGACTGATTCACTGTTCCGGTAACCGGGAGCTATTATGAATAAGTCTGACTTCAATTAATTTTTCAGCCAAACCTGAAGCAAAACGTATGGCACTGGTCCACACAAAGCGCATGCGCAAATGTACCCTCTCTCCTCACTTCATTCACACTTCAAGCGCATGCGCAAATCTACCCTCTCTCCTCACTTCATTCACTCTCAGGTGAAGCGGGAAGACTGATTTGGCGCGTCAACGCCCCTTGTGATTGTGTATGAACAATCAGTTTTGGCATATCTTGCGATCGTACAGTATTACAGGACTTAATGGATTCAGCTTCATTTTTTTTTACATTAATCCATTAGATAACAAAAAGAGTAAAAGAAACATTGACAAATACGAACCCTTCAGGAAAAGCTACCAACCATCAATAATATCTGGTCTTACCTAAAACAAAAAAAAAAAAAGAAAAATTAATTACACAAATTAATTTATTTTCGAATTAGGTAAAACTACGTAATTGACTAAAATATAAAAAAAAATCAGAGACAAAAAAGAGAAGATTATGACTCGTGGTGCGTCACTCCTGCATGAAATTTGCGTGAAACATTGCGTTTTTGTGAGTTCAAAGTTCTCATTGTAAGGTATACATTTCAGTCTTCAGTGACAAAAAACGTCAAATTATCAGTAGGTACACACGAACACGTGACACGTGTGTATTCTTATAAGAAGTCACAGATATTTAAAAGTGTCACAACCTCACATATGAAGTCACGACCGTCAACCGTCACTTGTGAAGTCAAGACCGTCACAGGAATAAGTCATGACCGTCACGCAGCAAACTAGCACAAATACCAGCCAAAACGTCCCTAAACCCTAACATCTAGTATCAAAATCTTTATATTTTGATAAAACAAGGGCAGTTATGTGGAAAATAAGAATAAATTTGACTTTTATCATGTGTCTACTATGCGTACAAAGAAAATCAAACCTGCGTAAGGCATAATTTGTTTATAAACTTGGTTACAAAACGAGTTCTGAAAATCGTGGGTACTTGTAAGCTTTCAATTCTTTCTTTTTTATAAAGTTTAGCAGTTAAGAAGTTAAAACGAGCTAAAGAAACTACAATAAAAGGTCTCAATATGAATCTTACAGGGCTAAGACTTCTTGTGACGGTCATGACACTTTTCATTGAACTAGTTGTACATAACTCGAAATATATATTGACTGGTTC
>KZ653164.1:8840-33193 GCA_001010745.2 Gerris buenoi | reverse complement strand
TACCGCCATTCTTGCTTGGCTAGCAAAACACATTAGCAATGTAATACCGTGTTTGCACACTGCAATAGGCTAAACCATATGTGAGAGACACCAAGGGATGTGCCACGCAAGCGTGCCCTTGGTATTGTGAGAACAGAATGCAACACAACTGGCCAGAAGTAGTGGATCGATAAAAGAAGCCATAATATAATTTCATAATAGATAAAAAAATTGAATAATATAATAAATCCGAACACTAAATTAGCATACATTTAAAATAGATCTATTGTATATATATGAAAAAACGTACATTAGTATAAATATAAACGAGGAAATCATATGAACTATCATAAAATGCAATATCACCGAAAACTCTTGCAAACAGCTATTGCACTCGTAAAAGCCAACATCAAAAAGAAAATTAATATAACAAAAAAATGGTAAGCCAAAAGCAAAAAGGTTTAAATAAATATAATTAATGGAAGCTACGTAATTGAAAAAGCCGTGAGCAATACAATATTTTTCGTTCAGTTCAATAAAATAATAATTAATACTAATCCTAAAAAGTACATAAGTCAAAGTCAGTCATTTTTTAGAAATTAACATTTAATTCCTTAAATATCACTGTACAAAAGTCTTTTAGAGGTTAAAAAAAGAACTATATGTCAGATTCCATGTCTGACTAGTTTATTTACACTCGTAGATCATATTCATGGTAACCACAATTATTCCAAGTAAAAAAGGAGGGTTTGTTTTGATTTGTATGTTGGTTATTCCTTTCTTTATTTTATGGGTTTGGGTAACCTAAATCTTTTTGGACATATAGACATATTAATGCATTTTTCTTCTCTTTCTGGTTAAAATAGTTACCTGAAGTAAACTTACAACATAAATTTATTCAAACCACTATTGAAAAAGTTTTAATGCAGCTCTCGAAAACTTAGTAAATTACAAATTTTCAAAATCCAGTGAAATTTTCACTTAATGAGGTAAAACGTAATATAGCCATATTGTTTTAAGGCTGAAAATTGTTAATTTATTAAAGAGATGAAGCTGAATTTTCTCTTTTTTTTAATTACAAGTTTAATTTATAATTGAAATGCATAAATTAAAAATAAAATATAAATAATAGTATCAAACAAAAATATTATATTTTGCTTAAAATTAGTTTATAATGGTGGATTGAAGTTTATTTTAAATTTTAACAAACACTATATTGTAATTCAGGATGGTATTTAAGGTAAAATTATATGCAAGTAGAATGTGACAAGTCGTCAAGGAAACCTGATTCTTGTCCCTCGAGTCAGACTGCAACATTGTTCTGCATGATATATTAGCAAGCTTATGTTATTATTGTACTTGTAAACCGTACTTACAAGATAGAAGAGAATAAGTGAATATATGAATGGAATGTTGAGCATAGCGCTTGTCTCGATTTAAATTAATAATGCTACACTTTTCTCGAGAGAATTACCCTGTGCATTGTTATTATATTTTCTTTATCGAAGTAATACACTCATGTAGATGAGGTATATAATCTAGTATATACCTCTTTTTTGTTCAAATTTATATTGTTTCATTCTGAAGCAATTTACTTAAACAGAGTTATGTAGTGGTTACAACTCATTAACTTCTACAGTTAAAGAACGCATGCTATTAAACATAACCAATTATCCAGAACCCGTGCTAAAGTTAAAGAACGCATGCTATTAAACATAACCAATTATCCAGAACCCGTGCTAAAGTTAAAGAACGCATGCTATCAAACATAACCAATTATCCAGAACCCTTGCTAAAGTTAAAGAACGCGTGTTATCAAAAATAACCAATTATCCAGAACCCTTGCTAAAGTGAAAGAATGCGTGATATCAAACATAACCAATTATCCAGAACCCGTGCTAAAGTTAAAGAACGCGTGCTATCAAACATAACCAATTATCCAGAACCCTTGCTAAAGTTAAAGAACGCGTGTTATCAAAAATAACCAATTATCCATTCACTATAACAACACTGTTTAAATTACCAGGTTGATATCTAATGGTTTGTTTTCTTATCATTCTTAAAATAAACTTAACACAAGTGTAGAATGACAAAATAGCATAGACTAGAACATAAATAGTCAAATCTTTATCAGAATGTCTCTCCCTCCATCTCTAAGAACGTCTTGGTAGTTAGATAACTTAAAATCCAAATCTATCTATTTATTTAAATTCTATAGAAATATTTACCTCTAAGGTCTATTATTTAATCTCTAAGATTAATTAATAAGAAGACATTGTTTAGCTGATGATAATAAAATCAGTTTAGTTATTATCTCTACCAAAGATCATTCTCATTATTTGAATTCTCCCGGTATTTGTTTAGATATTCATTATTTCGTTCAAATAATTGGTTGAATACTTAGTTAAGCAAATTGAGCAAATAATATGTCTAAATGCTTGAGTAAAACAATGCTACCATACAGAACTGTAAAAAATAAGTATAAAAAGCATAAACTATACACTATACGTACTAGTAAATTTTAAGTATGGGGTATAGAATTATAAAATAACTATTATTTTTACTTTCTCATTAGAAAAACTATTGTGATGGCGCGAAAATTCTATTTTGACGGATTAACACGTTTTGAGATCCCTGAGTCCAAAAAAATGTAGTTTTTTTTTTTTTTAAATTAACTGTCAGTCGCCTGTCTCTGTCTGTGCAGAAGCCTGGGGTCTAAACTACTGGGCCGATTTTATCTAAATTTGCCATACATATTCAGAAAAATCAAAACCCGAAGTAGAATCGAGAAATGAATTTTAGCCCTTTTGGGCTGTTAGGGGCGCTACCCCCCAAAATCTCTGAAAAAAACCTGGAATAAGTTGATTATAAAAAGAAGTATTTTAAAAAACAAGCTTTTATTCGTATTCTTCTCACCAAACCTTTTATTTTACCCTTTTATACCCATATCATGTGCGCACTTACTGCGTACTTACTTTAACTGCTTTAAAATTCAGTTGGTAGATTTGACCCAAACATACATACACACATACATACAAACATTGTAAGTTAAATAAAAGCTTGTAATAATTGCATGATAAAAAAAACTATTTATATACTACGTTTTTAAATTTTCTGTCAAAAATTATAAATTTGAATCCTGTCAAAATGAAGATATGAAGACATAATATGAGATATGTCAAAAAAAAATAAATAAAATAACAAGGATATTTTCCGAACTAACTTTCCATACAGCAAAATTTGCTGAAAACTAATTAAATTCTGCTGAAAGATGGCTAAAAGTATTAATGCATTGTCATCGTGTTCTGAGCTATTCGAAAAGTTTCAAATGTCTAGCTACTCGGGAAGTTAGTTAAAAAACGATTGCAAGATTTGTTGACTGGACAAACAAACATACAAGAAAGCAAGCTAATAAAAACGTAGTAAAATAAAATGATTTCTCGAAATCAGTTTTTGATTAAGAAATTATAAAATGTAATGTATTTAAATAAGAATCTAACAATATATATAAGCCGTTGTCCAGGGAAACATCTAGTCCATCTAGGCCGGGTTGGATTCCTCACCGAGAAGATGTTATTTTTATGATACATTTTGATAAAATCTTTAATAATTATAAAATCTACAAACGAAAACAAGAAAACGAATAAATGGGAAACACTGGCCTACGTAATTATGAACTCGTATATGAGATAGATTGCCTGAGTTGTCTCGGACCTATTTTTATTTTACGTGTATGTACCTACACTTAATTATGAAATAAATCAATTATTGATATGAATCTCTATAATAAGTAGAATTGGAGAGTTGGGTGCTTAGGGGTGTCATGTCAGTATATATCTAATCAAAAATGTATTCTTATTTCTTTTTTAAAGTTTCCTTATTGCTCAAGTATAAATATGTATGATAAAGAATTAAGAAAAGCTGTAATAATAGAAAGCGTATTCGAAATAAAAGTTGTTCGACTTAGTCTGTTATCCGTTAACTCTGTACCAGATATATGACTGTAGCCCACTTCTATACATTGAAACCAACATTCATTTTATATATATCAAGATAAAGAGAGAGAAATATAATTTTTAGACGGTTAACTCCAGATTTTATTTGTGATGTTGCTCTAGGCAAAATACCAGAGGTTTTTCCCCTTCTAAAGAATGTATCCTTGGTATTTTCTGTGAGAACAATTCATTTTTTTTTTTTTTTTTTCATACTCCTTTTACTTTTTATAGTAAAAGTGAACATCATCAGTTTAAAACTTTATTCCATGTCTTCTTTTTATTATACTATTTGTAATATTATGTTATAGAGCTACCAACTGATATTATTAAATTTAATAACAGTATAACCAAAAGGGATTGTTTTAAAGTCCTGATATTTTTTTATTCATCTTCTTCTTTAAAACATATTATATAGGTTAGTTATAAGTAGTTATCAGCTTGATACCAGTTATAACTTATAACATATATAATAATAGTTACTTTTTACTTATATAATAACAGTTATAACTTATAACATATATAATAACAGTTACTTTATACTTATATAATACTATATACTTATATAATAACATTTATAACTTATAACAGACATTGATTTAACTGTACTTTCTCTACCAGTTTATATTTTGAAAAAAATATGGAATTTTAACCCGATAAAATTAATTATCATAATTAACTCTTAGTTACTAAATTTAATTGAAAGTTTCTTAGCTAATACATTTGTATTATAGCTACATATTTGTTGTAATTTGTTATAATTTCTATATTATGTCTTCACTCTGCGTAAAGCCGGTACAACGTTGGGGTACTTGAGCTGGTTAATTATATAAATTTCCATTAATACACCACTCTGTTCTTATTTCATCAAAGGATTTTATATAATTTGTTTTCAGTTTTCATGTTACAAAAGTTAATTAATTTTCTGTAATAAGTAAATTTCTTTTCCGTGCCAAAATTTAATTACGAGTATTTTCGGTTTGATTCTTCTGTTATTTTCGGAGTATTTCAATTTTTTTTTAAATCGTGCTTTAAATTTAATATCAAATGCAGTATACTGATACATTAATCAATCTATTGCGTCAACTAGCTTCCTAAATTTATTACAGCCTTATCTGCTGGCTGATTGTACTTTTACACTAAAAACTTAAATTTATTACTCAAGATATCGTACTGTCAGTAGACGGAGTGACGTACTGTCAAAAAGATATATCAGACGAAAAAATAGTGTTAAATGTGCTTAGCTTAAACTTTTGATTTTATTAATGTACAAAAAAGTAGATATTTCACCCAATCTTTTTACTTTATATTTTTCATAGCAGTAGACAAAATAAATTTTGAATTATTAGTTTTGTGTTGATAACTTGCTTATTGCTCGTTTTTTTAAAGATTATAACAAGCGATGCGTTACATTGCAGGGTAGAAGGGCCAAATATAGGAAGGCAAAGGTATCCCATAGCGGTGGAACGAGAAATAGATAAGCCCAGCATGTCGTCTATTAAGTGGATACTATGCTTCTGCTATGCAATCTAGGGTGGTATTCACCGTGGTTCAACTATAAAGTTCAGCAGTGTTATTGTATGTTTCTCTCGGGAATGATAAATTTGCATTTTAAGAATTCTGCACATTTTCCTGTATTCGTTCCCTATAGTGCTCCTTAAATATTCCGTAATGGTGTCGTTGAAATAATTCGTACTTGTGAACTATATTTATAGTATATTGGTTATATATAATAATACATACCTCATTGGTTATTTTAGTTTTTTATAATTATGTCATTATTGCATTGACGCTGAACGGCTGATCATCCAAGATTTTTTTTTTTTTTTTAATTACTCAATATTTTTGACGGAACTAAGTCTACAACAGGCGTAACATGTTTGCTCACTTCTCTGCGAAATAAATAATCGATTTCGATTAGCCAGTTTTACGCTTATAAAGTCGGACTGGTGGTGACAGACACACACACACGTATATTATACGAAATATTTAAGGCTGGATTAGGGTTTCGGAATGTATGAAACGAAACGTTTGTAATTCTGCATAATACACAGACAAAACTTTAATTTTATATGTATATGTATTATATACTCGTATAAATATACATATATATAATATATACTCGTATAAATATACATATATATTATATAGATTATTTTCTTCGGAGTCGCTAAACTATCGCTTCTCTAGTTTCCCGTTTATATGAACTTATGTTTCAATATCTGAAATTAACTCGAATATCTATCTCTGCGTTCATAAAAAAATATTAAATAAAATATACATTAGTGGAAACAGATAATACAAATCATAGCAATATTAAATATATTTTCTATATAAGTACTTCTAAAATCTATTTTTTACTACGTTTTTATTAGCTTGCATTCTTGTTTGTTTGTTTGTTTGTCTGTCTGGCAATCGATTTCTAACTAAATTCCCAAATAGCTGACATTTGAAACTTTAAGCATCGCTCAGAACACGATGACAATGCATTATTTTAATACTTTTAGCCATCTTTCAGCAGAATTTAATTGGTACTCAGCAAATTTTTGCTGTATGGAAAGATAATTCGGAAAAAATCCGCAAGTTATTTTATCTGTTTTGCCATGTCCCATATTTACAATCTTCAATTTGACGAGTTTCAAATATGTTTTTATTAAGAGGTTAACATTGAATAACAGCGAAAAGTAGAAAAGGCTTAGAATAATACTATATATAGAAGGAGTGTCACTGATAACATTGAAACCAACTTTTGTTGTGATCATTATCCGCGTTCTAAAAATTCATTTTTGTAATTTGTGACGTCATAACTCTAAAATTATTTGCCTTCGGTTTTTTAATTTAATTTTTTTATTAAATTATAATTATTGATAGTCAGTTTAGTTTATTGTAATATTTTTGTTGTGTTTTATCTTATTTTAGCTTGAAATATGCTAAAAATAATGTTTATTATATCATGACGGGCGAGTTGAAAAAAATGACGTCAGAGTGAAACGTAAACAATAACCAATGGCAGGGCTTGTTTTCTTGACGTTTGTGAGCGGGCTTTGAATAGTTACTAAAGCGTGGCCAACCTTCTCCAGCTTAAATGAAAAAAAAGAGTGTTGTTTTGTTGGTCCCCTGGTCTAATGGACACAAACCCTCGGCGAAAGTTGGCTTCAGTCCCTTATCAGTAATTGCTTGTTGTTTTGATTCTATGCTCCTTCTATATATAGTATTATTCTATGAGAAAAGGAAATAATTTAATTGACGCGTGACAACCAGGTTTGTTTACACTTGTGTCGTACACAATTTACACATCTGTACTTCTTTCCTTTGACTTGTACACATTTTTTTTCTCTTACTGTCCCTTCACGGGGGCATATCAATGGCACGGTTTAGATTCGGTGTTAGTGAGATCCGTTGTACAAAGATTTGTCCTTTTATAGGTTTAACATTAGCTCTCTAGATGGTTGTCATTTATGTGAAGTAAATAAATACAGAACTATGTATTTTTGTATATAACAATGACAATTGTATTATCAACATTACATATGATTCAACAGAAAATTTAAAAACGTAGAACATAAAAAGTTCTTTTTATCTTGTAATTATTCATAATTATTTTGTTAACAAAATTAGTGATGGTATCTATTTTCTTGTCATTAATCGCTAGTGAACGAATTAATGCTTTTAAAGCAAGTATCTTATTAACATAAGTCATTGATGTTTTACCAAATAACAATAATTTTCTACTTAGATCCTATAAAAGTTTTTTTTAAAAAAACAAGAAAAACCAAAAGACTTTAAAAAGTTTAGTCTATTTTTTTTCACGATATCTCTTGCCGGTGCACGACGGAGTTATAAATGGTTTGTGACAAATCCAGGGAGAAGCCATTACTCCTGGGAAATCTGACCCCTTAGGCCTTTTCTCTTGAGTCGAACCCTTCTCTCAGTGTGAAGACTGCAATAAAGCCTGATATACTGGTACTTTCCTGGATATACTGGTACTTTCCTTGCTTGGATGGATAAACTCTTGTTCTAACATCATATTGTCATTAGATGTTTTGTAATAAAAGTTAATCAAAAAACCAAAACTAAATTCTAGCACTATAACCAAATTTAGACAAAATTATTTTTGTTGGATTTACCCTTTTTAAAATAATTGATGCATTCTTGTAAAAAATCATTAATATCGATAAAACTTTTTTATATTTTGTACATAGTGATATCGAATTTAATTCCGATAACATCTAATTTAATTAAATTTAATTTAAAAAATCGGTCTGAAACAACTCAGATAAACTTTCTCAAATACGAGTTCATAATTACTTAGCCAAGTTTTTTCTATTTATTAGTTTCCGTATAACTTTTTTGCTTGTCTGTTTGTCGGTGCTTGTCGTCTGTCGTCAAAATCTTTAGAGGATTATTAACAGTCTTTCAGTCAAACAATCGAAATTGATACTTGGCACATAGACTCAACACAAAAACATTTAATTAAATTATTATTTCTTTTTTAAATTAATTTTTACTGTTAATAAACGAAAAAAAAATAAATAAATAAAATAATACCAATATTTACCCTCTCACAACTCAACCAAAATGCATAAATATGAAGGATATAATAAAAAACTTGGTTTTACGGGCTAGTATTATTAGTTTATAGAATAATAAAAAACGGAAAGCCTCTAAGATAAAGGAAATTCAATTTACCTTTTAATGGCACTAATGATGCCCGTGAGGCCTCATTAATGCTCTTAGCCCTCTTATTCTTTATTACTGGTTTCTTATAGAGAATATGAGAAAAAATATCATGTAATTTCAAACATTTTCTAGCAAGATTTGTTTCTTAATAGAGCTTAATAGAGCATTTACTAAAGACAAAGCAATAGACCGAATCGGGTTACTTGCTATTACACGTTTTATTCAATATTTAATATTTTATTCCATATTTAATATTTATTCAATAATTAATTTAATTCCAAAGGACTTTTCTTGAAGATTTGTATACTTGTTACATTTGATCTTGTCACTAGATAATCAAATAATATATGTTATGACTTTTAAGCATCACTTGATTCAAAAATTGCAGGAGTAGTTCTGTTGTTTGATCTGATCTATTCTGTATGTTCTATAATAACTAGAAGCTTTTAAGAAGAGATTTCAGAGTTTTTAAGAGGAGATTTGTGCTTAAAGACGATCTCATTCAAATTTAATATATAAGATACCTGTCATAGATGCTTATATAACTACATACCATGATGTCCACGAGATATTTATATATTTATATTGCCTATTTACGACAGCTTGTTTCAATTACAGAAAGTATAAGTAGCTCTGATTTTGTTAACAAAATATAATATAATAGGCATCGCGTGGCTCTATCATTGAAGCTAGCGTATATTAATAAATATGTGTGTGTTTTAACGATCTTTATTAATTTATAGCGGTGTCGCTGTTGGTTTTACTACAAAATGTTATTTGCAAAAAATGTTCGTCTCATTGAATAGATAAGAATTTGTTTGCGTTCTCTAATTTTAAATTTGATGCGCACGTTTACGCAAGCGTTGCGCGAGATCGTTTGGGCAGACAACGTTATCCAACGAACTCGTCCTGAGCATTGGTAAAATGAACATGAGTACCAAATTTCATCAAAATCGGTAAACTTTTTCTCAAGTTATCGTCGTACGTTTCAGACACACAGACAGACACGGAGCATATTTAGTTGAATGTAGGAAGCTCGCTACGCTCGCTTCAATTAACAAAATAATGTTACACCACTATCTTCTTTTTAAATTTTGACTTTAATGACTGCCGTAAAAAAACAAACAGTTTGAATGATCCATATTCTTTCTTAAAGTAATGTCTACGGTGGGCCAATTATAACTTATAACCGAAATAAAATTAATAGATAGTAGATTGGGACAAGTATCGAAATTCATTCCCTGATGTTACGCTAACGGGTAAAGTAGAGACAAATTCTAAAAATTTGTTATTGCTTTGTACATAAAAAAATTGTTAATGCCTACAACAATACCTGTACGAGTTGACCAATGTCTGAGTGTTGAGACCCATAGTAGATTTGCAAGAAGACTTCTGTAAAAGGGAGACGATAATACGAGGACCCAACGGATATGGTACTACAAAAGACAGGTATGATGCGACTTTTAAATTTCTGTAAAGCAAATAAGGTAAGAGTCGCACGAACTGATTTTTTAAGAAAAAAAGAGAAAGCAAGTAGACATGGTTTTCTCCTAATGCGAGCTATATAGAAATGATATTGATTTTATAATAAGTGAAAGAAAAGGTATTCTTATAAAGGTTGAAGTAATAAGATTTCCTTTCTTATCAGACCGTCGAGTTGTTGAAGCTTCTTTACGATTTCCTAGAATTTACAAACCAATCAATTTAAATAAAAACAAATCAAAAGATGAAGCTCGTTGACCCCATGCTTTATATACAGTAAAAAACAAAAAGTATAAAATCAATCAAATGCAAAGAATATAGTTTCAAGATGAACCGGTCTGGTACAACGCACTTAAATACATTTTTTTGACATTACATCAGAAAGTTTAGTCTTAAAATAAAATAATTAAATTAAAAAATTGTCTGACTAACATCAAGCTACATTTTTTTGATTAAGTAAATCTTTTGATGCCTTTTAAGAATATATGGTCGGCTACGAAAGAATATATGCGGGACATATTATCTTAGCAACAGGCATTTGAAAAAAAAAACGGTGGAGAGCGGCCCTGCCATGCAGAGTAGGGCACAAATCAACTAATTTTGATTGATGATTAATAATTTGATCAATCATTAATCATGACTAATTAGTCATTGATTAATTTCCATGATTGATTAGTCATGACTAACAAATCACGTTAGTCAAAAATCAAATTTAATCATTACTCACAAATCAATTAGTTATAGTTAGTCATTAGTCATTAGTCTCCAAATATTAGTCATTAATCACATTTCTTTGTGACTAAGGTTAGTATCAAGTCTACACATAAAGAGTAAATAAAATCTTTTAAGTTTAAAATAATTAATATTAGTTAAAGTGTTAACGACTTTCAAAACATACACTAAGACTGCTTTTTACGACTGTCGCTTTGGGCGTAAAGAAAGTTGAAGTAATTTCAAACCATAAGTGCTCAGCTCACTTAAGTTAGTTTTAATACTCTGATTGTCAAGCAGTGTAAAACTTAGTTTATTAAATTTATATATATATGATAAATTTGTTGTTACATAAAAACTAATGTTTCAAAAAATATTTCATTAATGCTTTCCAGGTTAATATTAATCACAAACGTTGTACCTCAAATACAAGTTAAATAATTACTATAGTTATTTTGACACTATTAAACTGTTCATTTATTAAAGTACAGTCCATAAGATTAGAGTTGGCACAATCGAAGGCGGGAAACAACAAATGTGGAGGTAGTTTTGGGGTTATAAAAAGGGAAAATCGGTGTTGCCATGCCATGTTATATTTTTTTTTTTGTGGAACAGGGGTAGAGTAGAGCATTTTTTTCTGAAGTTGCATTCAACATGGGGGACCAATAAAATCGTTTCCCTCAAAATTTTCCCGCCTTTTGATTGTGCCAACTCTAATCCTATAGACTTTAAGTGGGTTTCAATTTATTGTCACCTCATTTTCAATTTAAACTTAACTAGTGATGCGGTGTATCAACAACTCGCCGAGAAAGAAATTGCATTTTGTTCATATATCGGGCATGTTTAAATACAATGTGTCTACTACAGGAAACATATTTTGAGTAGGAACCTACCCTAGATACTCTTATAATCTTCCTGAAAAGAGCTTTAAAATGGTGGCATGCTATAAAATGGCCCATATACACGAGGATGAAGTTTGTGAGTTGGATGTGTCATACACATGGCGCCAGACATGCTTGATAAACTTTTGGTCAAAATTGCGGCATAAAATAGAAATTTGGTACTAATAGTTACATAAATATTCTTTTCCTACTCGTCAAGGCCTTCAAAACGAATTACAACATGTCATGCTCACTAAAAACTTTTGTTTAGTCAACCGCTATATTGACCACCATCTTGAAAATATTATATAGTGTGAAATTGTTTTAGTTATATTATATTCTTTATCTACAGTTCAAGACCTTTAGATTGATTTGTAATATGCCACGAGGCTAAAAAATTTTTATTAATCGTCCTCTATATTGGCCGCCATCTATAAATATTAAGTTCTAAAATTTTCAAAACAATAAACTTGTGGCAAATGCTGAGATGCATAGGTGTGCCATTTTTTGTTCAAAACGGTAAATTTTTACGCTCGTTATCGTTAGACAAACACAAAAACGAACAAATTTTCAAAGTCAAATCGCTCTGAAATAAAAGAGTAAGGCGCGCTTCATGTATGTACGTGAGGCGATAATCGCTGGTTTCTGTACATAAGTTTTAATTTTTTAGTGTAATATATAATAAACTAATTTTAATAGCATTCTCTTTCAACTCTTTAAGACATTTAAATTGATATATAACATGTCATGGTGACTAAAAACTTTTTTTAGTCGCCCGCCATATTGACCACCATCTTGAAAATATTAAGTGTGAAAACTCCAAAAAGTTTTCACTAACGCCGAGATGCACGTGTGTGCCGAATTTTATGTTCCTAGCTATAGTAGTTTATGAGTTAAAACATGCCAACGGACAGACAGACAGACAGACAGACCCGTTATATAAGATTTCTTTTTGTACTTTGTACAGAAACCTAAAAACTCACCCTGCTTTCAATCATAATATTTTAGTGATTTATCTAATTTCAATCATGATTAAATAGTTAGTCATGAGTGATGATTACAGTTAATCATTACTCATTAGTCATGCCACAATAGTTAGTTAACTAATCATGATTGATTAGTTATCCTTAAATTAACTTTAATCATTAGTCATTAATCATACTCAAGAATAAAGTTAATCATTAGTCATTAGTCAATTTTATTTCAGTAATTAGTCATTAGTCATTAATCATAATTTTGATTACTGTTTGCCCTACTCTGCTGCCATGCCCTTTATGGTTGGTCAGTGTGATTTTAATGACTCTGGGTACAAAATTAGTTAGTAAACCAAAAATCAAGTCGATGGCAGTTTGTCACTTGATAGGTGACCGCTTTGGTTTGCAGTAATATTTGAATAACTAACATGTCAAGTGACAAACTAACATCAACTTGAATTTTCGTCTACAAACTAAGTTTGTACTCAGGATTATGAAAATCACACTCTCTGCCATAAAGGGTGGGACATGACCGCTCTTTACCGGTTTGATTTTTTCAAATGCCTATTGCCAAGATTATATTCCCCGCAGACGAACTTAGCCGACCACATAATCTTAAAAGGCACCAAAAGATATACTTATACACGAAATTCTAGTAGCTTAAACAGGATACTAGTATATAATATAGGGGAAAGGCACCTAACATGGCATAGTGTTTTTCGGTAATAGGTTTCACCCCTCCAATTAGCGAATTTTGAAGCACAAAATAATCCCAGTGATAGATTAACTACTTATAAGTATAATGAGCCAACACTACAATGACTAAATATTTAACACAAGACTTCTGAGAATTTTTAAAAGAAAAAAATCCAAAAACGATTATAATAATTGGGGTCCCCTTATATGACATACCATGGAAATCACCGCAATGATCTGGTTTTTATCTCCGTATATTGATGTAAAATAGTTATCTATTATGATTATAAGTAATGAATGTGTTTTTTTTATTAAATGCTGAATATTAGATTGCATTGTTGAAATGGCACCCTAATACGGCATAGGTCTTAATTGGAAATATTTCATATGCCATATTAGGGGAAATCACGTTTTTCACATCAGTTCTTCTGTAAAATAAACAATGAGTTGAAAACATAAAACTGATGGGTGCACCTTAATCTACACAACATACTGAATGTATATCTGTAACCATGTATTAGTTAAGCACTTACATTACACTACTTTTGGCTGATCAAAAGGAATCACTATAAACTTTTGTTGACACTAAGTTTGGGAAATGGCTGAATATTGAGAAATCGGTGAGGAGTTTAAGATATATCACTATCTCCCTAGCGGCACTACTGTATAACTACTTCGCTGACTCATTCGCTGACATAAATTAGCTCTTGGTTCAAGAGAAAACCCACTATGCCATATTACCTGCCTGTGCCATATTAGGTGCCTTTACCCTATTTATTTTTGTAACATACTAAAAGGGCAACATTTATAGAGGATAAACAGATACACTTCATAGACTACAACACCATACATACTTTATAATACATAAATAAAAACACATTAACTCATTAATAATTAAGTAATTTAAAAAATAAACTATAACTATACAAAAAAAATATGAAGAAAACAAAAGCAACAGGTTGATGTTCAAAAACGTTAGAGGTATAATGCTCATGAAGGAAGGCTGCAATAGTTGAGGTTATGTACCTCTAGGTGGCTTTAGCAGGGAGCCACCCCCTCCAGTTTATTATTTCTGCGCATGTTCGTGACTCTTTAAGTTTATACATCGATTCTAACTCCCTATAAACTATCGATAGAACACTGAAACAAGAAAAAGAGAGGTCGAATTTCTTTTTAGGGTGGTGGCTTTCTGCTGGATACTTTTACATGTTTTCTCCTGGTCCTTAAAACCTTTTCTACCCACAAAGGTAGTTATAAAGAAGAAAAAAGGCTATGAAGAAGAAATTAATAATTATAGAACTGTAACCTTCATGCTTTCGGTAGGAATGATTTTTTTCTAAATATTGCAGGTAAGAATTAAGAATAACCATTGTAAAGCTTCCTATGAGGCTTCAGCACAGTCAGTAACTTGCGAGTGACTTGACATTTAACAGAAAAATGCCAAGAGTACTAGAAAATTATTTATATTGCGTTTATGGACTATTCTAAAACATTAGAATCCCTTAATCGCAGCTTCTTGTTTGCGGTTCTCGAAGAGCAAATTAATAATTATTGTTTAATCAATATTTTGAAAAATTGATATGGTGATAGCCGAGCCTGAGTTATGTTATGGTCATTTTCCAATACACAGAGGAGCGTAAGGTAAGGAGACCCATTATCACCAGATTTATTTTCCACAGCATTGGAGAAAGCGTTTAAGAAGCTGAACTGCAAAAGGGTTGATATAATCGGAGCTAACCTATACAACCTTAGATTTGCAGATGATTTAGTTGTTCTAAGGAAATCAAATTTTGTTGCAATAGTTAAATGTAGCTAGCAAGATATGAGTGTAACTTCGAAAAATACTTGAATTATAACGAATGGTGAGAAAGGGGTTTTACAAATGAGTGGCAAAGAACTCAAGTTGGTGAAAGAAACCTTGTAATTAGGACAACTCAAATCTTTGGGCCTGGATGGCAATATGAAAAAAGTAAAAAGAAGAAGTGACTTGGCGTAAAGCAATTGTTCATAAAAATATATCTTTATTGCAATATGACCCCTGCATTGAAGACCAATTTTTTTAATATTTGCATCATTCTATGCTTATCATATGACAGTCTAACCTGGGTTTTGTAACATTTTGATATGACTGAAAGGGCTATGGAAAGAAATCTACAACAATGCAACTGCGACAAAGCATAATAATTTCTACCAAACTAGAAAATATAATTCAGGGATTAGAAATTTAAGAGAGACAACACTAACTTTAGAGTGGAAGTGGGCAGGACATGCTACCAGACCGGAGCAGTAATAGGCTTAACATTTCACTAACTGGTCCCAGGGATGAAGTCAGGAAAAGAGGCAGGCCAATGAAAAGATGGAAAGGCATAATTATCTTTCGACATTTTCATGTCTTTTCTTTAGCACATAAACTCGAAAAGCGATACCAAAAACGACACCAAAACGCGTTATACTGTCAACAAATAAAAATATACAAAAAAAGATCAAATAAAATAAATATGATATTTAGAATAATAATGTTTTATGTACAAGTGAATAAGTGGTGGTGATACGCATCCTACCGCATATATTGATGAAATTATGCTTTTAAAAATGATTGTTTAAATTATTTAAAAATTAATTTTTACGTTTTAAATAATTATAACTTGATTTGAATTAAATTATTTATTTTTTTCTTTTTTTAGGGTTTCGTTGGTAAAACCAAAAAAAAGAAACCCTTATAGTTTCGTTCATGTGTCTGTCTGTCTGTCTGTCACTCTGTACGGTTCCAATAACTTTTGAAGCAAAAGAGATAAAACCGTGAAACTTACCAGTATTAAAGATCGTTTTGACGCGCACACAGGAAAAATATAGAGAACTTAAAATAATCAGCTGTTCAAATTCAAAATGGCGGATACAAATATATATACCACTTAGGGTTAGTGTTTAATTTTTCGTGCCATTTTGTCTAAAAACATCCCTTTTTACGTGAGACTTCACGCCTTACCAATTTATTTATAAATATTTAAGAATACTTTTGATTGTTTACTTACTAAAAATATTAATTTAGCAATATTTAGTTTATTTTGGTAACATGTCTGCATTTGACATACCAACCAAATTTCTTAAAAATAACATGAGTATTTATTAACTTGTGTTAATCAATAACACTGCGTGCTAGTGGAAAAGATATTAAAAACTTAATTTCGTTCAAATATATAGGATAAAATATTATAATAGAAGAAGCGTACAAGTATACTCTCATACACCCTTTTTAACACATATAACACTTGTAGCATTTTTAGCTCGGGTCTTTCAAATAGTTGTTTTTTTTCTGTCGATTGTCAATAAAAGCTTTGCTATTTTTTATACAAATCAAGTTAATATCGAAAAATATATCCACAGCAAAAACATAACTGTGAAAAAGGGCCAAGTTACAGACATCCACCCAAAAAAGTCAGCCTATCAAAGTATTGATATCTACATTAGGCCAAGTCTAATCTCTCTTTAGTCCATAACCTCATTTCACTCCTACTTTCATGAGCAAGACAACCCTTTTATTTTGATTGCTTAACATTTGACCCGTTTCTACTTTTTTGGGAGAGGGTCTGGAACTTTTTATCTTTTCTTCTGAGATATCTCCTTCTTATTACTCATGTAACTTCTAATTATGTTTGTGCGAATGTGGAAGAGAAACAAATGAGCGCAGAAGGTTGAGTCTTATATGGCACCAACAATGAGCTAAATATCACCTACCATAAATATTTCATTAAAATCGGACTTGTAGTTCTTAATTTATGTTGGTTCGCAAAAATTGAGCGACGGACAGACACGGAACCAAAAATGATCCCTGATGTCTAAAACGGATTTCTGTCTTAGAGTTTTGGAAATCAGAGATCTAAATATTTTTTGTTCTTCAAAACGATCCCGTAGCTTCCGTTACCTTTGGCGAGCTCACGAGTAAAATACAATAAGTTAATAATAAACAAATTTTGTTGCAATTCAAATTAATATCAAAATACATAAAATCTTCTGAACATACAACTCATAATAATTAACTTTTTGTCCCTCCTTTAACGGGAGAACACAAACAAACATCGACACCAAAAAATAATCCTGTTTGCAAACGTTCACGAACGTCATGCGCGCTTGGTGTGAACCCGGCTTTGACGACCTTATATGAAGAAATATATTATATAGTGTCTCTCAACTCCCAGTCCGTCATATCCAAACTCTTTAATCCAAAATCCTTAAAAATTATCCTTTTTAAACGAATAAATCCCCTTAAGTATACAATGTCAACCTCTACAATAGCAACAACGATCCTTTTGTCAAGGGACTACCCGTGTCTTGCTATTCAATGAATCCTTGTCCAACCATCGTATTCCTTTTATGTACGAATTGAATCCTTAGAATTCGTTTTAGATAACAAACCAGGCTTTAATTCCATCTAATAATTACTTTAACATAGCTATATAATTTATAAGTTAAATATTATGTTTATTAACCTGTTCAATCCTTATTTATAATATTATATTAAAAATAAAAAATAAAACACGATTTTATAATACAGGCTATAAAAAGGAGAAAATATATATATTTTTTAACAGCCACACTACTACGAGTAATCATAGTATATATATGCGAATGTCATTAATAATAAAAGCGGGTGGGTGCTACAAATGAAAAAACTAATGTGATAAAATTTATATACTTGTCTTAAGGCACGATATTATATTTATGTAACAATAAATTATATATTATATTTTATATCTTTCCACAGCAACAAACAACGAAAAAAAAATTCAAGTCACGAGCTATTACTGCACAATTTTTATATATATTTTCCTCTTCGACTTTATTAAAGTTTTTTTAAAAACATTTAAAGCTTTGGCGTTTTATATGACACAGAATAATCTTTAGTTTTGTTACGTACTAGTTACAAATTGTGATCCCAGGCTTGCAATAAATTTTAATATTAAAAAAAAAAAAAAAACATTTTTATTAAAACCAGGACCATAGGCTAAAGCTAGATTCTCTAGGGTCTTGCCTATTTTCCTCGTAAAGGCTTACTGTTTTTTTAATTAGTTTTACTATCGATCTAAAGTATAAATTACGTTTTTTGAATTTTAAATCAAATTGAAATAAATAAATCATTTTTAATCTATTAGTTTCATACGGATTATAAGTTTACGTTTTGGTATATGTATTTTTAACTAAATTTAGGGCGATTGATTTCTGTTATATATTTACTTGAAAGAACTAATTAACATATGAAAGCATAATCTTTATTTTAAATCATATCTATACAACAAAACATTATTTCAATATAATATGCATTATCATAGTGTAACATTCTCCTTTCTTTCCTTCAACACTGTTACATAATATATAATTCTTAATAAAGATTTACCAATCAAACTAAAAGTACATATCAATTTCTTTCTTTCTTTTGAAGTTGAGAGCAGTTTTCTATTATTCTATTATAGAGTATGTATAATATGATATGATTTATTGAAATACAATATGCAATATAATACTATATAACTACAATGTTAGTTGATATTCACTACCCGGTGTTCCGTTTCATTGTCTATAAAGATAGGAGTTGTTTAGGATGTAGATATTTCCAGTTATAAAAAATAGTTTAGTTATTTCTAAAAAATTGATTGCACAATTTATGTTTGTTTATGGCGTAATAAGATTGTAATAAATCTTTAAAACTCTTGTAAATAAGGCTTCAACCTTGTAAATAAGGCCTTGTAAACAAGGCTTTTTTTCTCTTGTAAATAAGGTTGTTTTCTTTTTTTAATTTTAAATAAGGCTTTACTTATTTAAATAGGGCTCTACATTTAAGAAAGATAAATTAAAACGTATATGGTTTCGATGATATTGATATGTTAACCGTCCATTTTCATTTTCAACATATCCATATAAATCGATTATTTTTAGGTTTTGACAGCAATTTTTTTTTTTTTAATGGATTACTAAAGGTCGACCAAGAAGTCATGAACACGGAAGAAACTGAAAGCTTAGCTTCGTTTAAAGTCGGAACTTCCGAGTATTGCCGAAGTCAGTACAGTCGGGTGCTAAGACAATACCCATTTCTAGTTTTTATGACATGCGCAGTTATGGCAAATCTCACGAATATCAACAGGAAGGTTTCCAATCTGTTAGCTTTCCTGTTTTGTTTGTTTTTATACAGTACGAATTATAGTCGCAATTGTCCTAAACGATTATTGAACAATCCACAAATCCACGGGATGTTGCAAATGTAAATGACGCTACAAATAACAGGGTTGGAACAAACCTAATATGCATTTGTTATTATAGAATAATATAAAGATATTATTATCATTACCTATATTATTAGTGATTTCTTATCAGGTACAGTGTTGCCTGTTGCAAAAAATATTAACAAAATTTAGAAGTTATCAAAAATAAAATTATTAATAACAAAATAACAACACTGTGTTTTTTGACAGTGGTCTATTTTATTAAAAACTGACTATACATGACACTAAAACAACGACACTAGCGCACTCCTCAGATTTCCAAGACTTCTTGGTCGACCTTTAGTTTAAGTAAGATACTAATATACGTACCAGATATCATTATAGTTCATGGAGCACTGTCAACCATAAAATAATAAAATAATAATAAAAATGGACTGAATCTATTACAAAAAATTTCTCTTATACGTATTTGAATTGAATTTGTTTAAATAAAACACGATTTTATAATACAGGCTATAAAAAGGAGAAAATATATATATTTTTTAACAGCCANAATTAAAACTACAATGCTTATTTCTTTATTATTTTGATAACTTTAGTGACACCATTAGTTTTTTGACACCAAGAATTTAATATTTTGAGAAAATAATACTGAAAAAAATAACAAATGGAAAGTAAAATTACGTATTTACGCCCTTGATATGAAATATAATATAAATTCTTAAGTAAATAAAATTATTGACTGCATGCTCATATAAACATTCTCGTTTTATCCAATTCATATTAAAATGTTATTTTATCATCGAATAATTAATGGTTCAGATTTTTTATAATCGTCAGTTTTGATTTATATAATTTTAGGTTATGGGCAAGATGCCAAGAAAAGAATAAATTTATTATTCATTGGTTGGTACACAATTGTATTTTTATAATGATTTATGATGGGTTTGCATTTTAAAAAGCTTATAAATGGGATATTTGTATCACAAAGTGATTCTGGTTTTTTTTTTGTTTTTTTTTTCGAGATAATGACAGTAAAAACATTTCAGCAGATAATTACAAAAGTTGTTGTTGTGAAAGTGGTGTTAAAAAGGCGTTAGTATGAGAAGATAGAGGTATAAAGTGGAGGGTATGATATGTCAGCAGTTGTTTAAGGCCAGTGGAGTCTAGACTTCGCCTTTTTAGACTACTCTTGTTAGTAAAAAGGTTTTTAGTTTTCTCTGAGACCATATATCATTCATGTGACAGACTTCTCGCCTTCTTCTTATACTCGGGGATAACGGACTCCACTAAATTCTTTATCTTTAACGTCTTCAAACAATGCCCGTTACAAATTCCAATAGAGTTGTAATCAATTACACACCTTTCTTTCTAGAATTTTGTCAAAAATAATTCTAGCAAACAACGAAAAAAAAATTCAAGTCACGAGCTATTACTGCACAATTTTTATATATATTTTCCTCTTCGACTTTATCTCCTTCTTATTACTCATGTAACTTCTAATTATGTTTGTGCGAATGTGGAAGAGAAACAAATGAGCGCAGAAGGTTGAGTCTTATATGGCACCAACAATGAGCTAAATATCACCTACCATAAANATCATTATATTATTTTTTTTATATGAGACTATTTAAAATTATGTTTATTATACGTCTTGCACGGAAATATAGCTTATGCAGAAACAATATGAAAATGTGCATTATACAGTTTAAACAGTTTATTATTTAGTATTATCTCGGTTAAATCCATTTAAAGTATTTACTTTTGTATTAGATAAAGGTTTAGTATTCTGCCCTGTATTTATATAAATTTTGACCGGTTCTTCTTTAATAGCTTTGCTTTAACCCCTCTCCGCCCCAAACTGATAAGTAAAAGTTTTGTGAGTTATAACGAAAAGAACTTAGAACGGTGTGTTTAAAGAAAACTAATTTTTATCAATTTTGTTTTATAAAATATTAACAATAAATGCTGCATATGCAAGTCGGGTATATTAGCCTGCATTATATTTTAATGTAAGTTTTAGTATTTGAGATTTTATTGCCAAAAACAGTTATTCAGTGTATCTACAATAATAATTTGGAAATTTCCCATAGAGATAGAAAAAAGTAAACATCTAATTTAAATCTGAGATAGTTTAATGTTAACTCACTATATATTTTTAATTTGCCGTTATTATTCTATGAAGTGATCTTAAACGGAAATATTTCCAACTCCCCTCTTTATCTACCTGTGTTAGACTACTACCGCTGGTCGTGCTATTTGGCAGTTAAATTGTAAATATCTTTTACACTCAAAATCTGTTACACCGTTCAAAATATTTTGAGCTTCTTTATTCAATGAAATAAATTAATTTGTCATTTGCTAGATTCGAACCTGAAATCTCTTAAGCTAGAAGCAATCGTGCATCTTTTACAGCCACCGAGGCTCATGAAAAATGAGGCTCAGGAATGAAAATCCTTTTTTTTCCCAAAAAAAGGACTTTCATTCCAAATAACAACTAACTCCATATATGAAACCTCTCAAGTCCACAAAAGAAAAACCTCATTTTTTACTTTCTCATATAAAGAGAAAGTATTGTGATGGCGCGAAAATTCGATTTCGAGATTTTGATGGATTTACACGTTTTGAGGTCCTCTGAGTCAAAAAAGTGGTTTTTAAAAAATGTCTGTCTGTCGTCTGTGCAGACGGCTGGAGCCTAAACTACTGGGCCGATTTTGGCATACATATTTAGAAAAATCATACCCCAAGGCGAAATCGAGAAATTAATTTTAACTCTAAATTTGAGGGCCCTACCCCCCAAAAACGCTGAAAAAACATGAAAAAAAATTATTTCTCGAAAACGGTTCCGACGATTTTGATTCAAAAATTCTAACATGTAGTCAATTTAAATACGAATCTAACGGTATAAGCCGTTTTCCCAGGAAAAATCAAGTTCCTGAGAAAATAGCTTAAAACGCGGACGGAGAGGGCACGGGTTCGATTCCCCGCCCGGGAGAAGTTATTTTTAAGATAATTTTTGATGAAATTTTCAATATTAATTAAGTACATATATGAGAAAGTTTGTCTGAGTTGTCTCGGACCGATTTTTTATTTACAAAATAGTACAAATTTCTGACATCCAGTATTTGTTTATATCTTAGAATTCGAGGAATATCACAGGATCATAAGTAGTTTACAATTTTTACCGCCAAAAAGCTAAACCAGCGCTAGTGGTTTTACACATTTAGAATACTGGAGTTAGATACTCCTGTTTCTATGTATCTATACTTTTAACCGGCTGTCAATGGTATGTGTAAACATTTGCAATGAATTGAATAATAAATATTAAGAATTCTCAGAGCAAGGAAGAGGTAGAGGGAACAATACTATAGAATCTGGGTCTCAAAAAGTGTTTCATTATGCTACACCCCTATACTAAACCTCCCAAGCGGCAGTTTGGTGAAACAGGATCGATATCTCGATAAAAACTCGAAATTTATCTGTTATCATCTGATAAGAATAAGTGATATTTTCTTATGACATTTATTTTTAAATTCAGTTTTCTTCATAAATATATACTTTAATGTTTTTGATAACCTTAGGCAATAATGTCGTTTAAACGTGTAACAGTTCCTAGATAGCCAATAGCAATCTTTTTTGAGTGAGGTATCAAATAAATTCTGCTGATAAGGATTTGTTGACAACCGTCTGTGGGGGCAAAAAGACAAGGAATAGACCAAAAAGACAAGGACCAGTGACGTGATCTCTTTAGTTGGGATTGAGCTCGCTTGAAAGTGTTAGTACAGGGGTAAAGCATAATGAACCACTTTTCAAATTTCATTGCTCCCTCTACCCCTTCCTTGCTCTGAGTAAGAATTAATATCGTTAAATTAAAAAAACTAACGAATTACCTAATGGTAATTAACTAAATATATCCTGTCCAAATAGCTAAATTATTTAAATAAAGATGTTAGTTTAAAAATATAAAGTTATAATCTAGAAATAATTGAAAACTGAAAAATTGAAAATTCTATTTTTTATTTTAAAAATTCAGATATGTTTGAGCAAGATCGATTTTCCGCTTGGCTGGGTAATGTAAGTGTAAACAAGTGGTTTCAGCGGTTTGAAGCCGGAACCCAGAACAAATTGGGTTTAGAAATATACAGAGCGAGTCGCCCAGACTGCTGCAAGGTTGTTTACCAATAACTCCTTCGTTCTTTTAACACGTTGCCACCAGCAGTCCTTTATATTCTTTTGGCAACAATGGTCGCTTTTTGAATTCCCACATGAATAAATTCTGCTAACCTCATATATAGTTGAAACAAGAAGATAGACACTGCCGTAGTATAGTATTTTTCGCAAAGCTCTCTCCACTTTATTCTTGGAGTGTTATTAAAATTAATTTAATTTGTCTTTGTCTAGTCGTGAATTTATGTATAAAATAAATGTGTCAATCCAAAAGCAACTACTAACTCCATTCTTACAGCTTTGCGGTTTTTTGTTTAATACCTACCACTATGACTTCGTCACTTTCGATGACTATTTTTGTAAGGAAGGAAAATCAGATATTTTAAATACTTGCGGTTGCCTTTTTTAGGGTTTCGTTGGTAAAACCAAAAAAAAGAAACCCTTATAGTTTCGTTCCTGTGTCTGTCTGTCTGTCACTCTGTACGGTTCCAATAACTTTTGAACCAAAAGAGATAAAAGCGTGAAACTTACCATTATTAAAGATCGTTTTGACGCGCACACAGGAAAAATATAGAG
>KZ653163.1:88538-104831 GCA_001010745.2 Gerris buenoi | reverse complement strand
TACTCCAAATGTTAATTATTACACTTAATTGTTTTTGTACGAGTGCAATATTTACCATAAAAGATTTAATATATAACAATATAATTTTATATTATATGCATACAAGTAGGGGGGAGGGGGGCGCATCGAGTCGGGGTGCCCAGGGCGCAGTGAATGTCTAAAACGGCCCTGCAATACTTTCTCTTTATATGAGAAAGTAAAAACTTTCTGGGCAGACAAAAAAAGAAGTACGAGTATTTCAGATCTTTATTTAGAATTCCATTATATCATTTACTTTCCAACTCAGTGTTGCTTCATGTTTTATCAGGTAACCATGTATAAAGGTTATTATATTTTGATATCAAAAAATTAAATTTAGTGATAATTTTTTAAATTTAAAATTTGTTTCATCCATGTTTTTAGCACGTTAAACGTTGTTTTGCTATCTTAAGTCCTATTTGTCTGTATTTCCAAATGCTTAGACCGATAACTAATTAAATTCATCGAAATATTATTGTTTTAATTTAGGTTTATGAATTGTTAATTTCTTAACAATTATGGCTGATAATATTTCAAGTAATTTTTCGTTTTTCACTAATAACTTGTTAATATTTAACGTTCTACTAATATTTATTTAACTTGTAGTATTATAATCTATAAATGAGCATTATTTGCGTTCTTGAAATTATTTAAATTGGGCAAATGTACAAAAATATTCAAATGCTTTTAATCGTTATTGATTAGATTATCATTGAATTTGCTACGCACTAATTGCTATTATTATATTTAAGATACTTTTAATTTCTTCGTTTTGCCGTTTTTAGATTTAAATAAATTGTGTCAGATGTTGGAAAATATTGATTTACTGAAGAAGGATTCGGTTTCGGCTACTAAAGAATTGGATCAATTGATTAAACAAGCTGAAAAGCTAGAAGCTGCAAAAGCTTCGGGTGAGAATATTTTAATTATTAATTTTCTTGTTTGTGGGATTGCTTCAATCTATTGATAAAGGTCAAAGCAAAAACCTATTTTTGGGCAAACCTCATATTGTAGTGGGCTGGGCTAAAACTCATATTTATTACAGGATGATTTCTATGCTTTTTTATTTACTTAATTTTATTATTATTCAACTTTATCATTTTGGATTAATTTAAATCATATGCATTACTCAAAGTTTTATATATTGCCACCTCAGTAGAATAAATTAGGTAGGTAAACCCTTGTAGGTCTGAAAGAAAATGAAATTTAAGTTTGGAAAACTGAAGAATGCGGTGCTGTTTGTAGAAGGGGTTGGAAAAATGTGAGGGCCTTACTTGAATGTTTTATTTTGACAAAGGGATATCAACTCTTCTATGTACAAATCATATATGTATAATCTCTCCAATGTTTGAATCATACAAGTGTACTGTTTGACTAAGGAATATAATCTCTCAAGTGTACAAATAAAGCAAAATTGTGCCGCCAAGCGATTCTCAACCACATTGTCTTCTTCACTTTAGCACTAAGTTAGATTGATTATAGTTTATTTATTTGTTTGCTACCTACTTTATGTATATATGTTTTTCTTCTTCGGAGCTATATGTTGCTACAGAGGGGAAGGAATTGAAGTGTGCTTAATTTGTCTATAGTAGTATTTGAAAAAATAATATAAAATTCTATCATACTCAATTACGTTGAATTTAGCTACAATCTTGGTGATAATAACAATGTAACTGTTCAGTGCATCAAGAATAATTAACCAGTATTTTAATTTGTATTTCAATTTTACTTATTAATTAAACCGTGATTATATTTCTCGACTTTACAAAATAAATTATATTTTTGACTTATATAAAAAAAATAGTAATAATAATAGGCTTGTTCCAACAACACTTCAAACTAGTCCCAAACTAGTTTCCAACTGTACGACGCAGGCGCAATAGCGAAAAACGGTCAATTGTGGTCNTGCTCTCTATAAACACCTTATTTGAAATAATGTTTAATGCTATTGAGGCATTATTTGGATATCATGATAATTAATGATATTTTTCCTGTTTATAATTGAGAAAATTAATATTTTCTTAAATAAACATTGAATATTTTTCCCTCCAAAACTTTTTTTTTTTATTTTTCAAATTAATTTTAACCTTTTATCTCATAATTTTTTTTTTCTAATTTTATTTTTAACTTAATATTGTTTTTTTTTTTTTTTTACTAAAATTAAAATATTAATTGGCATGTCCAATAATTAGTTGAACTCCTTCCTATTCCTAACCCATTAATCCCCGAAGAACATGAGCCATGGTGCCCATTAGGCGTCATCGAAATCTACAGTAAGAATTCTGATTGCTTATATATTGTTGTTTTATTTCATTTGCAAAATGATTAACATTTTTTAAAAAGTTGAGTATCAGAATTATTATTTTGAGTGTTGTTCAAACTACTTGGATGGTGTCAACCCTGGTTCAAAAGTAGCACAACCACTTGTCCAAGTGAATTTGATCAAAATTACTTGGTCCAAGTCTACTTGAATCGTGTAAACCCAGCTTAAAGGGGTTACATCTGAACTATGGATATATAAATATTATGGTGGGCGGGGCCCACTATCTTTACCACTAAATTTACCAACAAGTCTACTTGTTTTTTTTTATTTGCTTTTTAATTCAATTACTTTTTTAATTTGAATTATTGTTATTGAAAGTAGAGATCAGATTTAGTTCTATAAATATGAGTAGCATTTAAAAATTCTGCTCATTTTGGGTTTGTAGACCCTAATAAATGGATGTATTAAGCAAATGGTTACTTTCCTTCACTAATAAATAAAAAAAAATGTGAGTTGATGAGGTCCATTAGTGTGGTCCTAAAGTCTTGTTCCATGACCTACTTTTAATTTAGGCTATGTTTAAAGGACTTGCTCCTTTTGAAAAGAAGTCTAGTATAACCTGCCTTATTCTTCATTTTTGGTGCAAAAAAGTTGGGAATGTTTAGCATTTGCCAAAATTGTGGCTAAATGGTAGAAGTAGAATGATGAAATAGCAAAGTTCCAATATTTAGAGTTCATGTTTCTTAAATATTTTCAAGGTAGCCATTGCATGTCAGGTATTAATAATTATAATTTAAAGGTTGACTACTGTTAAGATAATAATTTATAGTTCCACATTAATTATTTGAAGTTTGATAACAATTTATTTATTTATTTTTTGTTCTATGCAGCAGTTTATGTCGAGGTATGAGAATTACTAGGCAGTTGGTTTCATATTTATACTCACTGCCAAGCACCATTAGGTTTTTTGGCTCTTAAGAATTAGTTAGTACCATCAGCCCTTTATTTTTACTGTGTCTTTTTTTATTGAGTGATTCTTCTATACTCTTTGTGGATATGTTCCCTTACACAAGACTTCAACAACCTTCCTGTGGTATCGATCCTCATTTATTTATTTTTTACTTATTCATTTCAACTGTAAGTTCCTTATCCTGTTTCTCTTTATGTTTATAAAGTTTTGTAGGTATGTGAGTGTTACATAGTGCATATTCAGTCTATTCTTACTTTCCTAGCTACCTTCTACTTCCACTTACTTACTTTCTAAGCATAACTCGTGCATAACTGTTGGACTCTTAGCCCTAGATTCGCAGCCTTATCTTTGCTTATGCAAAGATGAGTATTTGTAATTTTTGAAACTTTTCAATTACTTAGGAAGTTTTGTTTTATAGCATGGAAAATAAACTCCCCGTCAAAATTAACGCACCACTTTTATATGTTTATGCTTACACAAAAGCCGTTGAATCTTCTCGGACGGACCTATTTCGCCTCTGTGGATCATATCCACACTCCTGGAACCGCCGAAAAGCTCGGCTGATTGTAGTGAGATGCACTCCTAGTCGCCAACCAACCCTTGAGAAAAGCCTTTCTTAACCCATCACTACGGGGTTAATCGCTTCCTCCCTAGTTAAATTAGGAGGTGTATTCATGTTGACACATACAAACGACTGTATTAATGTAATAAATACGTGAGGGCTCTCAATTAATCAATTGCAAATAACATTGAATCAATAATGATGATGATTAAATATAATTAATTATAATAATTAAATATAATTAATTATGATGATTAAATAAGATTAAAGATGATGATTAAATATGAGATGATGAATGATGATGATGATTAATGAATTATTAATCATCAGCATAAATTAGAGATAGTCAAAACAAAGAAATATAAAGGTGGTGCGTTAATTTTGTCGGGGAGTGTATTAACAGCTTGTGACAAGATAAACAATTATCTGAAGAGTCTTTAGATTAGTTTGAATATCCATCCTTACTTGTGGCTTTCATATTTTGGAATGTTATTCATTATAGTTTCAAATTGAAACTTTATTGATTTCACAGGTAAATGGATAACACTCCTGATTCTATTTAAATACTTAGGAAATAATTAAAATTAATTTTAGATGTAGTGGATAACATGAGGTTGGCTTATCACTCCATTAGTTGTATAAATCTGCATCAACTGAATATAATTGGCCTTCTGCAACCCGATAGGAACTATTTTATGGATGATGGAAACAACTTACTTCTACCTCTTGCTTCACTGATGATACTCCTTATCACAAGTGTTTCTTTAGCTAGGCATTTCCACTCTTAAGGGGATGAACTCAAAGAAATTTATCTTTTCCCTTTATTAATAAGTTAATTGTATCATTAAATTCAACCTTTGGTAGTCTTAATTTACTCATGAAAAGTCATATTTTCTTTTATTTACATGAATATGTGCTTATGTTCTTCTTTTTTCAGAGTGGGCAAAAAAGGTGGGAGCTGCTTTGAACTGTGGTCTGATAGAAGTAGAAACAAAAGCAGCCGAGACTATTGCTGAACTTTGCAAGGTTGAGAAGCCACGTGCTGTTGTGTCTACCAATGAGGTTATTCTCCCTCTCATCCGTCTCCTGTCTGCTACATCAGACCAGGCTCAGATTCAAGCTTGTAGAGCCATCGGCAACATATGTTTTGACAATAGTATGTATTACTCTTGCAAACATTATATATTTTAGTTTTTGACTAGGCAGCATAAAATACTGTTTTGATCACATTTTCAATTAATGAGCTATACTAATGCCATTATACTTTGTAAATCTGACAGCTCAGATTGGCCTACCTATGTGAAGAAAAAAATAAAACCACTAAGTGGTTATCTTTTAGGTTATCTAGTGATACTTTTGTTTGCCTATTTGGCCCCCATCCTTGTTTTTTTTAGTTTTTTTTTTTTTCCCTATGCTGTCATAATAGTTATTTACGCAACAAGAGAGAGAAGTATGTTTTCCTGCTCGAGGTTAAGTTTTTCGTCGGAGGAGAAAACTTCATTAGCTCCCGAGGCCTTGCAGCCGAGGGAGATAACTGTAGTATTAACTCCCGAGAGCAGAAATACTTTGATCCATGTTGCTTATTAAATTTTATCTACGACTAGTGCACCATGGGTAATAGCTATTAAGTTTGTAGGTATAAACGTTTTTTACCTATAAATTCACAACCTTAATTAAACAATTTAGACTGATATTTAGTTTCTTGATTTATTAAAATAACAATTTTTATACTAAATAATATACGTATTAAATTTAATTACGTTTATTTTGTTTTTAATTTAAAGACTTTGTATGATAACCTAAAGTAACCTTCCCGAAAAATTAGCTAAACAGCTAAAAAAAACACATTACTATCAACATAATACTTAAAAAATACCTTTTAATTTGGTATGATTATTTTTTCACCCCCAAGGGAGGGAAGTGTTGTTATTGGCAATGTAAAGTCCACTTATGTAAAGTCCAATGCAAGTCGTAGATAATAACAAATTATAATGTTTAGTGGACTTTTGCAATAACTGTAAGTGCTAAAAAAAACACAGCCTTAAAAAAATCACCAAGGAGAAAAACAAATTACTGTAGGCCTCAGTACTTGTAATTATCAACATCTAATTAAAACAGGAGCTTTTTTCTAACCAAAAAATGGCATAATTATTTGACTCAAATAATTTGTTTCAATTTATTGAATAGTTAAGCCTAAAAATACTCTATACAATATTTAATTACTCCATTTTCTCCTCCTGCTACTATTGATACATGTAACACCACCACCACTACCACTCACTCCACCATGGTGTGTATCTTGGTCAAAGATGTGGTGTTAGATATTACAGGTAACATTCTAATTTAAATTAGGCTTTTCAAATCCCAACCACTTCAGGCAAAATATGGAATCATGTTGGTTGATTTGGATCAATTTATTTATTTCTTGTTTTGTTTTAGATGATGGGAGAAATATCGTATTTAATAACAATGGTTTGAAGGAACTTGTGGAAATGCTACGTAAGAGCACTGTACCCAAAACTAATCCTCATTTAAGGCTCAATGGTGCAGGCTGCCTTCATAATTTAATCATTGGACAAAATCAAATCTATTCAAAGGTTTGTAATATATTAACCATTGATTCAACAATTAATGATGAACGATAGATGGTGAAGACGGAATTCAATTCTGAAGCTAGGTATCCACTTTGGGAGACTGACTATCTCCTTAGCCATGGCCAATCGGTTTTTATCAAAGAACCTCACCCACTGCTACCTGATGCTGGGTTAAAACTGATCTTGCCCAGCACCCCCTGTGCCTTTATTGTTATTTTACTTATTATTTGTTATTATTATTTTGTTGAAATAAGTTATTTTTCTTTCAATATGGTTCAGAAGTTTTGCTACCCTCGTGTAAGTGTTCTTTCTTTCCACTTTTGGGCTTATTAATGTAGTTTAGAACCAGTCCTCAATTTTTTGCAGAAATCAAATTGTTGACAGTATCATCAACAGATTAAAATGCTTTACCTCTCATTTGTCAGTTTCCGTAATGTGATCATTTATGATATGTCCACCAGCAGTGTGTTGCATTGTGTCTTTTTCAGTATTTTCAAAATAGTATACGTGGGGTGATCAAAAAGTATCCGACCTTAATTTTTATTGGCCAAACAAAGGAAGCTGTGGGGGCGAGGCTTGGTGTACGGTTGCAGGCATGCCTAGTGAGAATGCTAATTTTTTTGTACGTCTGTAACACGAGTCAGTCGGCGGTAGGCTATTAATTAGTGAGCCGATTAATTAGTCGAACAGCGTTACAGAATCCATTTTTTTAAGCTTGGCGATTCTCAAATGGCAATCGAATTTTTCTGTTATTTTGTCAAAAAGAAAAACGCGACGACGGTCACTCGCACTGGCTCACTAATTAATAGCCTACCACCGACTGACTCGTGTTGCAGACGTACAAAAAAATTAGCATTCTCACTAGGCATGCCTGTAAACCAAGCCTCGCCCCCACAGCTTCCTTAGTTTGGCCAATAAAAATTAAGGTCGGATACTTTTTGATCACACCACGTACAATAGAATATAAACATTCTGCAGTTGCAAGCAATGGCAGTGTAGTAAATTCAAGCAGAAATGTGCTATTGCTTCTTTGCTCTAACTGATGGTTCACCCTGCCTTGGCAAGTGGATACCGAGCATAAGATTTTAATTTTATAGAGCAAAACATACCAAATCCAAAAAATATATGTTATTGAAAATAGTAATCCATGTAGATTCATTATATTGCATGATATATTCCCTTCTCAAACAGTTGTTTTAATTGGCGATCTGTTATTTTTAATTTTAAAAAATTCATAAATCAATAACAACAAATTGATCAGTATATTGAAGAAAAGAAAAAAAAGTAATAATTTTTTCCCCTTCTTCGGTGGCTATGATAGCCGATTTAGGTTGTTGAAACCATTCTCTCTTATTGAATTATTTCCACAAAATATCAGTGAAAACTTTAGATGTTCTATTAGAAGTTGTAGAAATTAGACTTTGCTCTTATGAACGGCTAAATACTCTTAATTAACAATTATAATAATCCATGGCTTTTATCTATTCTTTTATTTTTAGTATTGCTTAATGTAGCTTTTCAGTTGATACCGAAAAACCCTAAATGTGTACTTGAAAGAAAGAGTTCAAAAATGTATTTTTTATGTACAAATATTTTAATTTATTTACTTTTTTCAGGTCATTGAAATGGGTACCATAAATATTTTATGTGATATGTTAACTTTTAATATTGGTTCTGTTGAAGCAGAAGAAACTGCAGTTCATATTTATATTATTTTAGGTCTTCTGGCTGACTCAGGTTAGTGTTAGCAATAATTTATGTATATGTTATAATTAATTTGCAATACTATTATGTGAAAATACACTATAATACACAGAAAAAAATGTTTAACTGAGAAAAGAAATGCAAAAATAAAAATAAAACAAGAGGTTTGCTTAAAAGAAAGAGAGACTAGGTCTGCATTTATACCACTAAAAAACCATTTATACTCTTTTTACTATCAGTATTGTTTTTTGACACTCAGATTGACCAACCTATGTGAGGGAAGAAATAAAATTCCACAGACCTAGTGGCCTGAGAGAGAGGTGGAAATGTATAATTTGTTTGTCAACAAAAGTAGGTTATCTTACTCCTTCAACAAATCGCTTTCTTTTTTCCTGATTTTGCCACTTAGATTTTCACTTCTTATTAGCAAATATGTTTTGAAATTTAATGTAAGAGTTTATTTCCTTTATGGTATCATAAAATTTAATGTCGATAATAAAGTGTTATAAAAGTGTAGGCTTAAAACTTCTTAGTTGAAGAATAAATTTGCCCAACAGATGATGAATCATAATGAAATGAAGTGTAAGAACCTTTGTTAATTCAGTTGAGGTTTACATTTTAATTTATCAATTTTTGATCAGTGTGAAAAAGTTTTAGTTATTTTTTTCGGTAAATAAACAATAAACCCTATTATATAACATGGAAATTTTTTGTTTATGTATGGCTGAATTTTCTAATAATGTTAATAATTTTTTCTGTTCATATTGCATTTTTCGTACATGATTAACGGTTACTGAGTTTATTAATTGGCTGTCTGAGTGTACTTTATTTGATTGTGTGTCAGAATAACTTAAAAAATTGAAATGACGGGTAGTTACAAATAAAATTAAAAACCAGTGTAATATTCAATTTATATCGTTGGAGGTTATAAAGTCTCTTCAAACGGTTACCCTTAGGTCCGTGCCCCCCAACTAGAGATATTTTTATTTGCCTAGTTGGCCCGACATTCTCAAATTCAAAATCCAGCGCTCTCATTGGCTCTCCTCCAAATTTTTTTCCGATTTTCCCGTGCTACCAAAAAACAATACTAATTGTAAAAAGAGTATAGCCATGTTCATTTCCCAGCAGTGAGGTGAATTTTATTTGTGTTCCTCCACTCTTCTTTAACTTTTATTTCTACATATTAAAAATTTAAAACTGTAGGCATGGATTATTATTTATTTAAACGTTTGTAATTTATTCTACTTTTTATCTGTGTCTATTTCTACAAGCTAAATAAGTTTTTATATCTCAATTAACCAAAGTGTTAGGATATTACAGGATTGTTCATCATTAATAAGAAAGATTCAGGGTGTTCATTAAAGTTGGTCACAAACTTCGGGGGCTGATAGTACCCATCAAAACAAACAAAAAGTGTCTCCAGTTAGCCGCTAGCCGCCGTTTTGTATTTTTATAAAAAAAAAAATTAATATCTCAAAAACTACTTTAGCCAAACAAGCTACAATTACCAAACTTTGCACGCACGTTTATAATAAAACAACGAAAACTTTAAAAAAAAATTGTTTGATTTGCATTAATAGTTTCAAAATAGCGCACATTTAGCCCGCAGAAAATGTATGACTAGCTCATAGTTGGCTTCTGCGGGCTAACCGAAAAAATGAATTTTTTCGTTTATTTGTTAACCGATTTGGTTGAATGAAATATCGCATGGATTTGTAATAACATTCTCTATCTTTTTTGTGTTGTGAAAATGTTTCGTAAAATTCATAGTTGTTTAGTTATTTGGCTTTGAAAATGATAAATGTGCGCCATTTTGAAACTATTAATGCAAATCAAACAATTTTTTTTCTTAAGTTTTCGTTGTTTTATTATAAACGTGCCTGCAAAGTTTGGTTATTGTAGCTAAAGTAGTTTTTGTATATTAATTTTTTTTTATAAAAATACAAAATGGCGGCTAGCGGCTAACTGAAGGATTTTTCGGCATATCTTTATTAGACACTTTTTGTTTGTTTTGATGGGTACTATCATCCCCCGAAGTTTGTGACCAACTTTAATGAACACCCTGTATATTACACCTCTCTGGGCTTCAAACTGTTCAATTTGAATATTAGTTTCAGTAATAGCACCTTAAGACTTATTCACTGTAGTTTTTATTTTATTTTCTTGAATTGTAAGTCTAAAAATACTCTATACAATATATAATTACTCCATTTGCTCCTAATAAATGCTACTAGTGATATATTTACGATAAATTATAAATTATTAATTTATAAATTATATATTGATAAATTTATTATAGACTATTTATATAAGATAATATGTTTATGTACAGTATGTCCACGGATGGAGATTTATAGTATTACTTTTTGTTCTAAGTACCTCTACCCAAGAAGTACAATTCTCTAATAATTGTACAAGAGGAAATCGGACAACATTTTGAATGTCAATTAGACTTTGCTCTTATGAACGGCTAAATACTCTTAATTAANTTTTTTTTTTTTTTTTTTTTTTTTTTTTTTTTTTTTTTTTTTTTTTTTTTTTTTTTTCACGAAAAAAGGACAAATCAAATTTATCTCATTCTAATAAACGATGAGTCGATTTAAAGGTCTCATTGAGTGCATTAAAAGTTTTGGTATTGCATAATTTGAAAAAAAATATCATGAAAGCTATTAAAAGGGAAATCAAGCAATACCAAAATGTTTAATGCACTCAGACCTTTAATTTGAACCCTCATTTATTAGAGTCAGACCAATTTGACTGTATAAATGTTGGGGAGGGGGGAGGTATTTTTTAAATTATTTTGTTTACAGTTTTATGTGAACAAAAATGGAATAGTATCTAAACAAAAATTATAAAGAATATTTTTTTCTTGAATAGACTAAATTTGGTCTGGATTCCTCTTCCATAATTTTAGAAATTTGTTGAACTTTTTGGGTACTGGGTACATTTTATACAAAAAGTAATAAGTACTCATTTAAGAACAAGCAGGAGATTTTATAAAGAGTGTATTTTCTTCGAATTTTTTTTTGGAATTTACATGCTTAGGCAACTTTATCTGTGGACATACTCTATGATAGTATTTTTTTCCCCCAGTATCAGGGACTGCTTTATTAAATGAAAAACTCTGTCAGACAACAGTTAAAATATTAGAGATGTCTTCAAATGGAGAGCTAAGTGAACTCTGCGTTGAATTACTTCATAGCCAAGCTGAAGATGGTTAGTATCAGTTACTCTCATAAAAATAAGATAAATTATGCGAAGCCTTCATGAACTGTGACTTAATTATTATAATGAGTAATTATTAAAATAATAAGTATATTTTAATTTATTTGTACACAGAGGAAGTAGCTACATGTTTAGCTAAGGCAGGTCTATGTGAACTCTTGTTGGAGCTAATTGGTAAACATTGGCCACAAGTAGATGATGATGAAACTAGGAACTTACTTAAGATGGCTTGTGATCTCATCATTATCATACTCAACGGAGGTAAACTGTTTGTTTGCTAAATTCATTTACTTATTTTCCATTACTTATCTGAGTAAGGTTGGAGTTTATGGGAACCTTGAACACTTAGCAAGAAACAACTATTGGGATAACTCTTATAATATGATAGTTTTTGAAGGCAGGAAGTTTTCTGAAATAGTATTACCAGGTTCCGTTCTGAGAAGTAGTATCACAGAAAACAATGTCCTTTCTCCCTGAAATATACTGACCATAAGTTTCTAACTGTCCATGGTAAGGACTCTCTTATAGAAGAATGTATTGCTAAAACAAATCTGTTTGGATAAATATTTCTCTTTTCTCACTTGCTACTAGATCAATAGTTTCAAATGCAGCAGATTTAAAGATAAAAACTATAAGTTTTTTTTATTATTGATTTATCTTAATGATATAGAGTACTGCTTGGGGCAATTTTCTATAAGGCTTGATTTATTTATTATGATGAGTTTGATCAACTAAGGAAATATCCTTCTGCAACAACAGACAAAAATGTATTAACTTTGTGTCAGGAAATGTATTAAGTATTAAAAAAATGTAAAGAAAAACATCTCTCAGATGTCAAGTATAAAATTTGTAAAGGCATTTAACTATACTTTGAACACTTATTATAATTGCCTGTCTCTTGGTTCTATTATTTTTATTTATTTAGTTATCTTTTCTCCAGAAATAGGTAAAAAGTTGTACTAAATATACTCGTATGAGACCTCTCTCTTCTATATTTTAAATTGTATTTTTTCCTGCAAGTTAATCTCAAACTTTCTACCTCAAAATACAAAATCTGAAAAGGTTACTGAAGAACAGCTTCCAGTATGCTTACAGTTGATCAATTCATGTGAGTTTTCTGTTGATAGATAAAAGCATGGAACGAGTCTATAAAGATGGTAAGGGAAAAGTGTTTGAAGGCCTTATTAAATGGTTAAAATCACCTGATGATGATTTACAAATATCTGGAGTTCTTGCCATGGCCAACTTTGCTAGATCAGGTATATAACTCAAATTATATTTCTGAATGCCAAATGTTAGTGAGTAATAATTTGTCCATTTTTGTTTTATTAGTATCATGTATTTTGTTAGATGATATATCTTTTCATATTTTATTTTTGTAGATTTTCTGCACCATGATAATTCCATCATTTTTATAAACTTTTAACCTTTTAGGACCGAGATAGTAGAGGGGAGGTGAGTTAGCCAGGCCCGGGTTCCTATGAACCTATGAACACTCCCGGCCCGGATTAATTTCTACCTTCCTACACGTTTTTCATCATTGCTTCTTTTCTAATTTTTTATTTTTATTTTTTTTAATTTTTTAATAATTAGTCCGTAACTATTTACTAACAAAAGAATGCGTTACTAGTCATTTCTAAACCATACAGAGTGATTAGTGTGACGTCATAACACAAAAAATCTTTTGCGGAATATTACGTCGTTGGTCCTTAGTGCAAAAAAAAAGTTTGCGGAATATTACGTCGTTGGTCCCGAAACGTTTAACTAGTGGTGTCAGTAATGAGCAATTATAAGATATGATGTGTTCTAAGAAATGTTTATTGACCATTTTATTGTTTTTAAATAATGGGACTGCTTGTGAAAAAGTTTTATTTTAAAAATTATTTGACGATTGAATTCTCCGCTTCAATGTACTCCCCTCCCCTCGCTACACACCGTTCCATTCGTATTTTCCATTGGTCAAAGCAATGCTGGAAGTCTTCTTTTGTAAGAGCATTTAGGAGCTCCACTGATTTTCACTTCATCTCTTCCATCGACTCGAACCGGGTTCCTTTTAAGGCAGACTTGATCTTTGGAAACAGGAAGATGTCACAGGGTGCTAAATCAGGTGAGTAGGGCACGTGTTCGAGCACTGGAGTGCCTCTTGCAGCTAAATAATGCTTCACAGATGTGTTATGGGCAGGTGTTTGTCCTGGTGCAAGACCCACAATTTGTTTTTGTTTTTTTGGACCAACTTCGCACAGACTTTCTTCATGTTCAATTTATCATGTAACATTTTTCTGACAGTTTCTTCCACATTGATCAATTGCTTGTGTTTTTTGTCTCACATTATTATCGGCCAGAGAAAAAAACACGATGGTTTCTAACCTCTATAGAAAAAATAGTACTACAGCGACAAACACGTGTTTTCATACTGGAATAGTAGACACTTCCAGCTATCCAACGCTGTATTCATTTCCACCCCTACCCCTCTAGTACGCCTTCAGAGTGCGCCGTCTCGTTATTTAATAGCCAGACCTTGTACAGTAGATTTCTCAATAGTTGTCATAAGTCACTGATTGATTCTGACCAAACTGACTTATTCTTATGTATAATTTGTTTTACAAATAATTAAGTATATTAAGTTTAGAAATTAGTTTGCATGGTTCCATTCTATCTTACTATCCAATACTAAATTATACACTTTCACTGAGTAGTTTAAAGCACCAGCTTGTTTCAAGTGATTTCTGGTAAAATCAATTGTTTTTTACAGATAAGCACTGTATTCAAATGGTTAACATTGGAATTAGTAAGACTCTATTAGAAATTCTGAAACGAAATAATTCCCCGAGTGCTAAAATACGACTGCAGCACGCTCTACTTAGTGCTCTCAGGTAAATTAGAATTAAATTAGTTTTCTTTTTAATTTCACCTGTGGTATTTAACATATCTGTTTCGTTAATTTTGTTTAGTGACTGAAGATGGTATTTCATATACAGAATAATATCGTTTTTGAGTAATTATATATTTTATATTAATATACCTTAATATTCTTATTTATGAAGCAAGTTACCATGTGTTAAAATAGTCCTTAAAATAGAGTGGCTCATAGTTTCTTCCTCCCATCCAATTAATGGGCAAATTTTGACATGAGTATAAAATAATTTGATCCTATTGGGAGATGAAAGTAGGATTTTATGGATCTTTTTCGAATCCCAGTGGGGGTTATTTTGATTCTATATTAAATGTGAGACGATTCAAATTAATATAGGAATATCTGCAGGCAACTTTATACAAACCATCATCATTTAAAAAAAGAAAATGTAAGTATTCATTTTAAAAAGCTGAGGGAAAGGAAGTAATGGGCACAGCTTAATGGAAATGAATATGGGAGGAATAGTTGGCTAATTGTGACCTGTCATGAAAATTTCATTTCAAACCAGATAAGTAGGTTTTTAAGTTAAGGCACTTTGAAATGTTGACCGACCGACAGAAAGGAAACTGAATATACTTCCTAATATCTGGAACAGAAGAGAACTTTTATAACTTGTAGACGAAATAAATATTATACAATAATAATACTGTAAATTTTTCAAACTTTAACTTTGTTTTATTATAATGTTACGTTTATGTGAAAGTGTTATGAAATCGTTTGATGTGTTAATTTACAGGAACCTTGTAATTCCCGCTCCTAATAAAAGTATTGTGTTGGGAGAAGGTTTGTTAGGAGCTTTGTATCCAATGATTAACATCTCTACTTATCCAGTTGTGTTTAAACTACTGGGAACTCTTCGCATGGTCATCGATGGACAGGGTAATTGTCTTTACTATGAATTTACCTCATTAATATTATACAATATGAGGCATGTCTGTTAAATTTAACATCTAAATAAATCAGATTTCATTGACTAAATTTTGAATAATTATAACATATGATGGTGTTGCAGTTAAAGCTTCAAGTGAGCTCGGTATGAGAACAGATGTGGTGGCTAAACTAGTTGAATGGAGTAAATGCGAGGACCATCCTGGAGTCCAAGGAGAAGCCAACAGACTAATAGCATGGATAGTTAAGAATAGCAGGTAAATCCTTAATTTGATCTTCTTTAGTTCAACTCTTGAATCCATCAAATAAAATTAATGTTAGTGAAGAACTAACGTCAGCTATATTATTTATCGTAGTTTTAAAATTCTGCACAGAGTATCAAAACCTGTAACTAAATGTTAGCTTAATGCATTTGTTTTCAGAGACCGAGATGTGATTGGTAAGATGGTTGGTGTTGGAGCTGTAGAATGTCTAGTTAACATGATGATTGCTGAACATTGTGTTATGCAGATTGAGTCCCTGCTAGCACTGACTCTAGTCACAGCTATTCGAGGCCAAGATTCTGAACCTCATCTTGTCGGTGCTAGAGTTGGTTTTCTCATATTCAACATGGTCCAGTCCAAACCTCAGAGGGAAGTCTTCCAGAACTTACTGGCTTTCATCTCTCAGTTAGCTACCTCTAGTCAGTATCATTCTTTATTTATAGATTAATTATTTTCTGTTTTTTAAGAGTATCATAGTAGCCACAAGTTCCTAACTAAGTGAATTTAAATTTGAATGATAATAGTTATTTACGCACCAAGGGAGGAAACAAAGTCATTACTCCCTGAGCGTTATTGTTGGTTCCTGAGGCGAAGCCGAGGGAACCATACTGTCTAAATCCCGAGGCGAAGCCGAGGGAGTTATTTAGTTGGTTCCTGAGGCGCAGCCGAGGGAACCATGAAGTTTAATCCCGAGGCATAGCCGAGGGAGTTAATTATAGCGAGGGTGCTATGACTTTTTGCTCCCGTGGTCCGTACAAGATTTTTCCTCCAGAAGGGTGGAAAACAACACAAACAAACCTAAGATTTCGATTTATCAATTTATTTAGGTATTAAAAACTAAGTTTACAAATGTTTATACCTTTAATTTGTTTAACGACTTTTAAAAACAAAA
>KZ653163.1:63635-75459 GCA_001010745.2 Gerris buenoi | reverse complement strand
AAAAAAAAAATAAAATAAAAATAATTAATGCCAAAAATGTCGTTAGTTTATTTATTAAAAAATATTTTTAATGTTTTAATTAAGTTTTGATTAATTTATCCTTTAATAGCAATGCAGAAGAGTATAAAAATATTAAAAAACTGATGGCGGTGTAAATGCCGCCACGCGAAATGGTGGTGGTGTAAAAGCTGCCACGTGAGTGTTCTTGTATGTACAAAAGGCGCGTGCGCTCGAAGGTTAATTACTTTATGAGTAATTCAAATCACATTTTGACATCAATGTGTGTTGATATAATAATTTAATCTGTCCATTGATTACAATAATTATTCAGATCACCACATTTTTATATAGAGTTGTGGTTTTTTCTTAGGATGTATGAACTATATTGTTAACTTATGTAACTACATTAAATTTGCTGTGTATGATTTTTATATATGTTGCTCAAAATGAGAATTTATTTATGAAAAGGAAACAAAAGCTGATTTAATAACATGTCTTTTTGTGTTATCTCTGTTTGAAAGCAAGCTTGAATCGAAAGAATGCATTTTCAGAGATTTATTGGCTTTATAGACGCTTTTTTATATATTCATATAATTTTATCTTGGTAGTTTAAATTGTTAACAATCTCTAATTACTTTTCTTATCTTTTTAATGTCCAATTCCCTTTGAAAATAAAAATCAAAAAGTAAAGCAATAATATAAGACTAAATGTTAGTCTCTTTTGTCGCTCAATGATTTTGAACATAAGTTCTTTACGTTTTTCTAGGCTATTATCTCAAATTGTTCCACATCTTATTTTATACAAATATAATTGCTTTACACCGGTATTTTTTTAAACCATTAGTAACTTAAGCTAGTAATACTTTGGTAATAAATTCTAATTTTTACATCATATCAATGTATCACTAGTTTTCTGAGTATATTTTACTCTAAAATAGATGTTAATCTGTTCCTTTATTAATTGTATATGAAAATTATAATTATGTAGTTATTTTCTTGTGATTTTCAGTGTGCATTTATATTACTACGAGTTTTTATGGATTAATAAATTATATTATTATCAAATTAGAAAATAATAATATATTTGTCTCTCAGTGGATACACTTTTATTTTAATAAGAATTGTATGTTATTAAATTTTTGGATAAACATTTATAATAAATTTGCATAACTTTTGAATAAATCAATCATGTTTCTTAGGTCTTACATTAAAACAAATATATCCTGGACATTGCCACGAAAAAAGTTAAAGTATTATTTTTCTGATAAAAATTGAGAAAATTTGTTTGGTAAATTGTATTGTATATTTTTTTAGTTATTTCGCTTGTGATAGACTGCATCTAAATTATTTTATTTTAATAAAAATTAATTATTATTAACTTAGATGATTATGTTAATTTTAGTGTATGTTTGTTTCAATGTTTATTAATTGGTACAGAGCACTATCCTCAGTTTAGTTAAATGTGCATGACAATTTAATAAAATTAAATAAATAAAACAAGAAAATAGTAATTAAATGATGGCATTGTATTATTATAATATGATAATTAAAACCGGAAAAAACATGTTACTGAAGATAATAAAATTCTATTTAGAACACATCTAACTATTTTTTATTTAATTTGTTTTTACTTCCATGAAAATGGAAGTATGGTGATACCCTCCAAAACGTGATTCCGAGATCTCTGTGAAGGACAGGTCTTAAGAACCCGGGGGTGTCATAGAAATCCGTTTCATATACATGTATGTCTGTGCGTATGTATGTACGTACGTACGTTCGTTCGTACGTTCGTTCGGAACTTTAAACCTCTATAGCATCGCTTCAAGACATCGTATTGAGATGCGGTTTGCGGCATTTTTTGGAACTCGTGACGGCAAAACTGATGGCGCAAATTACATCATTGTAGCTTACGAGGTTTCGGAGCTACAGTCGCTTAAGCACGAAATCGGTCTGTCGACGATAACTTCAGTAGGCTTTATTTGATTTCAATTTCCTTTGGGGTATATATGTGTCCTATATAGTAGATTGTACCTATACTTTTTGAGTACAATCGGACAAGCGGTTTGGGAGATATTAGCATTTTAGTGTTTTTTTAAGGGTATTTTCGGAACCAAATTGCGGGTAAACTGTAAGTCGTATCGAAAAGCGGATAGCACCAGAGGTAACTGATTTTAAAAGATCTACAACTTTGGTCCTATGACTTTTTGTCGTAGGACCATCCCTTCTACCTTAAATAGAGACATGTTTTTTATTTTTGTTAAATTTTTGACTTTGAGCTCTTATATCATGTGCAATAATTGACCGATTTAATTTTTGATTGGAGTGCTGAAACCGCACATTAATGCCGTTTCAAAAAAGTATTTATTATTGTAATTATTTGTAGTACTTATAAAGAAGAATCGAAATTTAAAAGTAAAAAAATACCGTGTTATTTACTTTGTAAACAATCATTTCTATCAGCTGATTTTAAATTCTTTTATTATTATATTCTCACATTCTATAGTTAATAACAAGTATAAAGAAAATATAAACAAACATTGAATAATAAAGGTTTTTTGTTATAAAGGATAAAAATTAATCAATTTATTTTGTTTTCGCATAAACTCTCCTTGAACTCTAGATGTAAACAAACCTCCTTTCTTTCACTTCAGTTTAGCTCTAAACATCGGAACGGACACATATCCTCTAATCTTTTTACATACTACCGACATTTATTAGGGTAACATTTTATTTTTATGTTAAATATATATTTTTATTGTGTATCATTAGTTATTATTATTGTTGCAAAACTATAATCGATATTTGCTGTTTGTACGATGTAGTTTATACTGAGTTATATCTTGCTCACGTATAGACACCACAACATTTCATGGAAGTCATGTGTGGGACTTCCACACCGGTACTTTTAAACCAACTTTTCATTTACAGTCAATCCTTCAAATTTATTTAGTTAACTTACACGACGTTGTGAGAATTTATTTGTAACTTTAACTTTCACTTACCCCCTCCCCGTTACTCATTCAAGGATAGCTACATTGCAATAAAAGTTATTTTGTCATTTTATAGTTTTGCTAGGTGTACCCTGTAGTACTCTAATTCATGTCAACTATAGCAACATTTCGGCTATTACCAGTCATCTTCAAGCCTCTTTAGTCTAAATGACTCATTAGCCTGAGGGCTCATTTAGACTAGAGAGGCTTGAAGATGATGACAGTAATAGCCGAAACATGAATTAGTCAGTCAATTGCTAGAGCCCTCATACTCAGCTTCTGGCTGTTCCTATATTTGATTTTTTTTACTACTTTACCGTATAGTAAAGAAATAACTAACCATGTTTTAACTTTTAATTATGAGAGGAACAGCAGGCAACTCAACAAGGTTTGAGAATATCCCAAATATAGGGATGAAATATCACCTTTATAAAAGAATTTAAAAAAGTGTTTTATTACCCCTGAAGACACCTCTAAAACATAAAGGGGACAGTTCAAAAAAGAAAAAGGAAAAATGAATTAGAGTATATTTCTTCTTATACATTACCCTTAAAGGATCCACCTACGACATCGTTATATTATCACTTTTAGATATAATAATATGTATTCAGAAATTTGAATTGGTAAAGAAGAAATAAGAATAAGTCACTAAACATTTTTTGATGTATAACCGAAAAATTAATAGAAATATGAAGTACAAGTAAGGTCAGCTGGATTTTTTGGAATAAAGTTTCAAGTTAAGCATGGTTTAAAACTAGTAAAACCTAATATTATTTTTATTGACAAACCCCAAAAACGCAACTTTTCCAAACTTTAGACTCATTTTCCAGAAAACCAAACGTTAAGGAAAAATGTATAATTAAAATTAGGATTCAGCACAATCAGAAAATGTTCTTATCCTGGTGATTTTTTTGCATTACTGTGTGATTATTATATATTATACAAATCAGTACAATTACAGATTTACTAATTTTTTTAAAAAAATAATAATTTTGTACAGAACAAAGCAAATGAATCCTTTTGTATCACGATCTTCTTCTGCTAACAATAACTGTAGAATGGCTTGTTGACCATCACCTGATATAGATTAAAACATGTGAAACAAATTACCTCGTCGGGTGCAAATTGCCTTGCGAGTTTCCCGGAGAAAGTGAAAGTATAATCGGACCTCTACCTTTATCTCTTTCTCTCAGTAGCTCGGAGCACAGCTGATAAGGAAAGAGGAATAGCTACCACTCTTTTTTCAAGAGCGGTTACTTACACACTCTTGTAAAAGAGCTAGCTCTTTTAAACAGCTTGGGCAAACAGTAGATCGCCCACCTCTTACTAGAGCCTTCTCAAGAGGGAGCAGGCAGGGTAGGGGTCAGGGTTGGAGGTTCCGTCAAAACAAGTGAAACAAATTACCTCCACAGGTGCAAGGTCACTCCATCTCTTACCATGCTGGCCAGCTTTAGATAAAAACAAAAAAAATTAAGATAAGCTACAATTAGTACCAGAAGATTGGTACCAATAAAATTGGTGGGCTGGCCTGAAACACTCCCCTTTTGTTCTATGTTGGAGACTCAACATCAACATATCTAGCCAACACTGGAATTGAAAAGGACAGAAAAGTTTAAAAATAAATATTTATAATGATAATAATTATTTATTCCACCCTTCTTGCAAAAAGAACTAAATATTTCAAAACAAACAATTCATTCTTTTTTGGTTATAAATATTAATCTTTACGATGGTAACTCAGTCGAAAATCCTTCGTGGTAGATATTGATCAAGGCAAGCTTCACACCAGTAAAGTAACACCTAATAAATAGTAAGTTCCTTCCATCTTCTCAAGGAAATGTTTTAATTATTTTCAACTTAGTGATTGATATTCTTCGTAAAATCCTTCTACATGATATTTTTTATACACCTGAGTCAAGACTGCTGGAAAGAAAGACATAACTTTAAATCTTTCGCCCATTTTTTCCTTACTCATAAGCATATCAAAGGAGCCAGTTAATTTTCTTTTTTCATCTTCAGATTTGCATTTCTCAACGAGCATCTATATAAAAAAAAAAAATAAAGAAATAAATTAATTCACACCATCTTTATTTATAAAAATCAGAATTTCAATATACACTCACACTTTAAGTGGTACCTTTAATCTTGTTTCTATATGCATTTTTTGAAAAAAATCTGTTTGTGACACAGGACCAAATGTGATTAATTTATTTTTCACTGCCTTCTTGAGGAATGAAAAATCTACATCCACAGTAAGATCAGCTGTCCCAGGAGCAACTAGGGGATCGTGAAGTTTGTGATCCTTAAAAGCCTGTAAAATAATTAAAATATGCATAAACGAACAGGAACCTGATAAATAAAAGAACAAAAAGCTTATGATCATCTTTCCTCAATAAAACTGAATACAGGACAACGCCAATTGTTCTGATAATAGGTATCTGAGATCATTAATAATTTTAAATAATTATCATAATAATGTATTTTATGACCACGCCTAATACTGCTAATCTAAATGATTGAGAGCAACCACTCTCTTCTGCAGGCTACTCAGGCCTTCACAAGAGATGTTGACACCAGTTCAACTGGGATAAGAAGAAGCCAATAATTGCTTTATTCAAAATTATCTACAGAGAAAGATTTATTACCCTGAAAGTGTCGGTTTTTTCTCCCGAATGACCATAATCTATGATTAGTGCCATGCCACCATATTGTTCAAATTTACTAGCTAAATTCTCCATAATAACACCTGCCTCAGGACACACTTCTATATGGTCTCGCTTCTCATCCTTCTAAACATAAAGTGTGAGGATCAGTACAAATAAACAAAATTTAAATATCGGCAACAATATCACTGTAAAAAATGGAACACACTTCATGAAAATATAGCGGAGAGGAAGAGTAAGAGGAAAAAATGTATGGAGTAGAAAGAGGTAGACCATGGTGCGAAACAAACTCTTGATGAGCAATGGAAGTCAGACTAGTGGAACAGTGTAGAAAAAACGTGTATTTCAAGGGATTGCACACTGTGCAACACATAAAAATGGTCTTGTTGACATAATGTGAATAATTGAGAGCTCCTCACTGTACAAGGTGCTTCACTATCTGCTATCTAACACCCTTCTCCTATTTAGTTCTTCTTCTCCACTATCACAGATCAATTAATCACAGATTTGCCCCGAAAAGATAGATCAATAATGATAATAATAAAGGAGTTTGATGATATATTTTGTTCTCTCAAACATCACAGCTTCCCGCAAACCCCCAAAATTTGTATATTTTTTTTTAACCCCATTTACATTAAGCATATAATATACAAATAATTACATTTATCATTTTTTATAACTATGTCACATGAGAAAGCGTATTATAAGAAAATACTTAAAAAGCCATTGAAATTCACATAATAATAACATAAAAATGTAAATTCGAACATACCTGATCAATCAATGTTAACGCAGGGGTAGGATTTTTTGAAAGTACAAACCTTAGTTCTGAGTTAATCAAATCTATCAGAATCTCTCTCCAAACATTGTCTATTTTCTAAAATACAGAATAAATTGACCTTGTTTATTACAATAAGTTATAAGCCTCATTATTTCACTTTTTTAACTTGATTATTTTAATAGCGCCCACCTGGAATTTGTGTACAGGGAGAGCATCGAAAAATTCATTAGCAAATAGACAGGTAAATCCATCATTTGGTAAATCTTTAACAGATTGATACCAATAGACAGGTATATTGTTAGCAGTGACTCCCTCTCTGTAATACAGTTTATCCGTTACATCAACACTGCTCTTACAGAGTGTTTCACTTTGAATCTTACTCAGAACTGGGCTCACTTCCACTAGATGAATAGAGACGTCTTTGGTCTTGCCAAGTTGAGTGAAAACCTACAAAAAAAATATTCATTTTATAGAATAGAACTAAACTGGTATTTAATTTTTAGAGAAATGCATTATTACACAAAGCAACATAATATTCACAAATCATTTATAATAATTTTAATGAATAAAGCCGGGTTTACACGGGTAGAGTAAACAGGAGAGTAGAGTAGCGAGTAGAGTGCACTCTACTTCCCAGTCTACTAATTTTGATTTTGGAGCGTTTACACATAAGCTAGTAGTAAGTATAGTATGCTGAGTGAAAACTGTTTGTTTACAGTTCGAAAGTGTCACTGAACTCTACTTGCTACTGCTATGAAGACGTTTACACGGGTAGAGTGGGAGCTGTGGATGGGGAAGTAGAGTAGAGTCCTCTTTATTGCATGCGGTATAGTACTCTACTCTACTGGCTACTCTACTCACCACTCTACTCTACTATGTGTTTTTTCGGGTTTCTATGGGTAAAGTTACTCTACTCGCTACCCTACTCTCCTGTTTAATCTACCCATGTAAACCCAGCTTAATGTAGAGGTAAAAAGTAAAAAAACAACAGTTTTTCCACAACAGGAAAGAGGGAGGCACTCAGGAGTGAGGTCCAGCTGGTTCAATTTAAATTCTCATGAATCAAATTGCCTTCAGAGTGCCACCCTCTAACATCCACCTATTGCCTCCCACAGTAACGACCTTATCTTAAGTCAAACAACCATGTAGATTTAACAAATCTACTGGCTCTTACTTCAGTCAAGCCCTGAAGTCGAACTCTTGAGGTTGCCTTAGTAGCAGTAAGGGCGCAGGGATACCAGGCCTAGCGAACAGACCACACTTTGAGTCCTTTTTGCCAACCCCAGAATCACTCACCCATCAAACCATCACCGTCTTACCGTCAAACATCTTTGTTTGGATAATAAAGGAGAGGATGCCAAAAGGTCATTGTGGCCTTTTCTACTACCTTATCCATAAGAGGTCTCCATGTTAACTTTGGGACCAAGGTAATACCTAGGTATACCTCTTTAGCAAAAGTCAACTTTTGACCAAATAGTTTGGGAGCCTTAAAATCTTTGAGTTTCCCCTTTTTGGTGAAGGCTATCATTTTCATCTTTGACAGATTGACTAATCCGTAATGTGCATAAGCCTAAATGTATGGGTTCTCTACAGGGTGACCGGAAGTTAACAAGCCAAACTTCATGGTTAGTATATATGGCCAAATTGGAACAAAAAATGTCGAGTAAGCATATGCCAAATTCTCAATAGTTCTCGAGAAATTGATTTATTTCTTTTTTTTAAGTGTTTCATGAAAATTTTCAAAAAATGCCAAATATCTCAAAAACTAAATGAGATAGGGAAATCAGGGTAAGGGACAATTTTAAAGAGCATAAAAAAAACATTTCAGAATCACTCATTTATTTTCAAATTATCAGCTGCTAAGCATCTTTTAAGTCCTGTTACATTTGGAAATTTGTATTTTTGGAAATTCGACCCCAAAATTCCTGAGCTTTCTACTCTTAATTGAAGAATGCTTGAAGTGTGACGATTTTAGGAAAAACTTCTGCTTTTCATAAGCTTTCAAATGGTATAATTAAAGTTTAAGATCAACGAACTAGTTTTTGAATTATGGTGAATTGAATGTTACCAGGCGTGCATTTTTTTGGTCCGGATCACAACCAATTCTAGTACAAATGCAAAAAAGGTTTCCCCAAACGATACAACAACACTTAGGGTTTCTTATAGGAAATTTGACGCTGAACAAAAAAGTTCCTATAAACATGGTTCCGAAAAAGCTTCGTTTTCGAGATATTCGCAAAAAACATAAAACAAACACTAATTTTGGACGTTTTTCATAAAAATTCTCCAATAATACAATTATTACCATATTACTCCTTGAAGCAAATCTTGTAGAGAGTCGAATTATACTAATTTTAGCTCTCTACAACAAAATATTTTAATATTAAGCGTTGATGGTTAACTTAATAAAGTGACGGATGTGGGAAGTAAAATATTGAAATTTCACAGATAATAAAGTGAATTTTCTCACTTTAAGTGTGAAATTTCACACTTAATAAAGTGACAGACGTGGGAAGTAAAATTTTGAAATTTCACAGAAAATCAGGAGTTTGTCGTGCAGCGCTGGAAAGGGTGTTATTCTACAAAAAATTATATTCCTTACGAGGTTTCCTTTAACACTTTCAGCGCCGATGACGCAGACGTCTGCGTCATGACGAGGGTATACCCGCACGCCGCGTGACGCACCTGTTACGTCATGGCTCTATTAAAAATCTATTAAAAAAAAAACAAATGGCGCCCGGGAAGCACCTCTTGTTGCACCAGAGGAGCTGACAGTGTTAAGGTGTTTTATGATAAGAAGTGCATTATTTGAGAATGTTCATGAAAAACGTCCAAAATTGCTGTTTGATTTATGTTTTTTGCGAATATCTCGAAAACAAAGCTATTTCGGAACCATGTTTATGGGAACTTTTTTTGTTCAGCATCAAATTTTCTATAAGAAACCCTAAGTGTTGTTGTATCGTTTGGGGAAACCTTATTTGCATTTTTACTAGAATTAGTTGTGATCCGGACCAAAAAATGCACGCCTGGTAACATTCACTATAATTCAAAAACTAGTCTGTTGACCACAATCTTTAATTATACCATTTGAAAGCTTAGGAAAAGCAGAAGTTTTTCCTAAAATCGTCACACTTCAAGCATTCTTCAATTAAGAGTAGAAAGCTCAGGAATTTTGGGGTCAAATTTCAAAAAATACTAATTTTCAAATGTAACAGGACTTAAAAGATGCTTAGCAGCTGATAATTTGAAAATAAATAAGTGATTCTGAAATGTTTTTTTATGCTCTTTAAAATTGTCCCTTACCCTGATTTCCCTATCTCATTTAGTTTTTGAGATATTTGGCATTTTTTGAAAATTTTCGTGAAACACTTAAAAAAAAGAAATAAATCGATATCTCAAGAACTATTGAGAATTAGGCATATGCTTACTCGACATTTTTTGTTCCAATTTGGCCATAGATACTAACCATGAAGTTTGGCTGGTTAACTTCCGGTCACCCTGTATAGTAATTTTCCTCAGAAGCCCATTCATCACCAGGCACCATAGGTGAGAAGATAGGCAGCTGCCCAGGGGACAGCCTCTTGTATCCCTGATGAAGGCATTGGTGTCCTGAGGTTGCCTCAAATAGATTCTAACTTAAGGTTAACATTAAAAAGGTAAACTAAATAATATACCTTAAGAATATCTTGAGTCATGGAACCTCGTCCTGGACCAAGTTCAACTATTTGTAAAGGTCTAGGGGATCTCAACTTGGTTAATTCATTTACAGCCCATACACCAATCATCTGCAAAATACAAATAATAAATTATAAAATTAAAATTTAAGTTTATGAATAATAGGGTAGTAAGACTGTTGAAAGAAAGTATATTGATACAAGCTTAAAAAGTTAATAAATATAAACAGTTATATTAAAGGCATAATAACAGCGATAAATAATCAATTTTATTTATTATATTTGTACTACGTTGTATTATATATATTGGTTCTGAAGAATCTGAGTCATCAGAAAAGTCGTTGGACATGTCGACTTCCAGCTCAGAGAGAAAATTGTCATCAGGTAATCATTTGTCAAAAATAGTCTTTAATGTTAGTTTATCTTATTTCATTGATTTCTGAATATTAGAGAAACAATTTGAAAAAAATAATTCTAACTCTAAATGTATTAGGGATTCTGCAAAGGAAAAAACTATCTTTTAGCATAAGATAATTTTAAGAATGTATCTTGATAAAATTTTCTCATTTTGTAATTTGTTGGATACTAATCTTTAGCTTCATGAATGAAATAGTATTTTGGCCTGAACATCATGCGTTGTTTGTTTACAGTTAGAGTTTCATCTTCAGATTTGCCCTCATCTCAGGACTCTAATGTTTCTCTTAATCCATCCCGTCAAGGTAGTTAAAACTTCATACTATTATATACTTTGAAAAGTTATAAGTACCAGCTTTGTTTATACCAAATTTGGGTTATTAAAATTAATCACTTAATTTTATTGTTGTTCAGGAGAGAGGATAGATTCTCCAACAGGAAGTCAGATATTACCTGTTGACCAAGGGGGACAGTTTGATTTGTCAACTCATGGTGAGTTTGTTGCTGTAACATGCCATTTTTTTTCCATCAAACAGATTTTTTATTTTTTTTTTGGTACTATCATAATGATAAAATCCCTAACAATTGTCTAATTTATTTACAGGTATCTCTGATCGCCCTTCTTCTCAAGATATCTCAGGTGAGGTCAGTCAACCCCTTCCCTCTCTGGGGTTCTACTGTATATCGACATGCACTTACATAATATAATAAATACCTTTATATATATATTATTTTGTTTTTATTATTTATTTCTACGTCTTTAAAGCAATAATACTAATTTATATTTATTCAAATGTGTTTGCAGGTTGTAATTTTGCTGATCAGACGCCATATTGCCAATAGTATTTCTTATACTCTTGGTAATATGGCAGGAGTTGCGGAGTGGTCTTCTTAACAAATAATTAAGAAGGGTTTTAGTGAGTAAGAGTCTCACACACCAGGGGACTACCATAAGTTCCCTGACGGTGCATGAGCATTCCCCCCATCTCCCAAAAATTTGATAACAGCTGTTAAATTTTATTTATTTTGCTTTCTTATTCATATTAATATTACATACATGCATTATCATTTTTATTCATTTATAAACTTACACACATACATACACGTATTCACTTTACACTCTATATATACAGGGTGGTCCAAAAGTCTCCCCCCCCCCCTCTTAACTTTTGAACGGTTTGAGATAAATTAATGAAACTTGGGGGATCTCTACCATGCAAAGGGAAGTGTGTATTCATCCACTCGCGTACTAGGGGCAACCACCATTTTGCCCCCAGGCGCTGAAATCTACCATTTTTATAC
>KZ653163.1:52086-62603 GCA_001010745.2 Gerris buenoi | reverse complement strand
ATATATATATATATATATATATTACGATAAATAATCAATTTTATTTATTATATTTGTACTACGTTGTATTATATATATTATTGTATTATATATATTATATTTGTACTACGTTTTAAAAAAGTTTGGATTAAATTCAAATCTGAATAAAATTTCCTTCAGAGAATCCTTTCATGACCTTTTTAAAAGATGACATACATCCACTAACAATTGAAAATAAATTTAAGAAGGGTAAATCAAGTGAAAGGTAGTGGGTATATCATTAAATTTGTCCGGTTACAACCTAAGAGTTAAAAATAGAGAATACTTTATATACAAGCTAGGACCAGGACGAGCCAGGGCCACCAAACTTTAAGCTTTCATTTATTTAGCAAGTATTTGTGCACATGCACTACTCCGTGCAGGAGAACACTCAGTTCCAGATAAATCTGCAGGTAAGGGAGGGCCTTAGAAAAGTCAGTGGGGCCTCCCTCAAAGGAATATAATCTCTAAAAAGTATAAATTATGCCATTGTGTGATTCAAGACCATTGTGCATTGTGGCATTCAGTTCTTAAATTTATGTGACTGACTGTGTGTCACTCAATTTCTCACGCTGTCAATGCACGCAATTAAAATTAGTGCGTTGACAGCACAGGAAATTGAGTGACACACAGATTGGCCAACCTCTCTGGGGGAAAAAATAAAGCCACTACGAAGCATTCTTATACAGTTATCCAGAGGGCCTCTCCTCTCCACTAGAGACATTTATCTTTGCCTAGTTGGCCTGACCTTTTGTCCGGGAAAATCACAAGCTCTCATTGGCTCCTCACCCCATTTGCTAGTTTTTCCCCACGCTGTCAATGTACGACTGTAATTCTACTATGGTGCAGACTGTAATCAGTTAGTTAATCTTCAAATCAAACCATTAACAACCAACAAAGCAATACATTTATGCTAAAAATATGCAAGTATTTTAAAACCATACTTCACCAAAGAGCTGAGATATTTCAGGGGACGTAACAAAGTCTCCTTTCCTCCCAAAAACATCATTAATCATGTAGTAGCCTGTTTGACTAGTGAGAACTATTTTCATGTACTCAGCAACGCTAATAGGACCTGAAAGGCTGATTTTAGTTTTAATAAAGTTTGCCACAGAACTATTTATTTCACGAGGCTTTATAATATTTGAAAAATATCGATAGCGACAAAAACTATTAATTATTAGGCATGGAGGCAGCAACTTTCTCAGAGCTGAAGTCATCTTTGTAACGATGCAAATGTTTTTTTAAATTATTTTTTTAACTTTTTACAAATAACGCCGACATTTAAGTACTTGCAATCATGTTCTATTGATAGGGTGATGTAAAAATCCTTGATTCTAGAAACAGAGAGTCAAAAGTCTAATTTTAAATCTCTAGTAGTAATTATTAAGGAGAAATTAAATTATTATCATTATCACTAACATCAGACTATCATATCAAAATATCCAAAATAATAAAAATAATCATTAATGAATGTTTTGAAAAATGTCTGTTTCTATTCAGGTTAAGGTCCGCGGTTCATCTGTTTTCAACTTAAACAATAATTACAGGTTTAGTATAATATGAAAAAAGTTTGGCTTTTGTAATCAAAACGGAGTTATTTGTATAAGATTCAATTTGAGCATATTTTTTATATGGAAAATAATACTTAGTCTCATCTTATTCTTTTATTTATTAGTTGTAACCGTTAATGTTTCAGTCATCAAAAAAATAAAATACCAGAGCCAGCATAACATTTGTTATGATTGAACCTGGGTAAGCTAATTGAAGTTTCAAATGTTTACTGTGTCAGTTTCAAAGCCATTTTCCTAGCCTAATCAAACCCCGCGGCCCGCGTTTTATCTGTTGTATTTGTTTATTATTACAATAAATATAAATCTTAGTAACTTAGTTAATATTAAATAGTTAGAATTAGTAATAGCTTGTGTTGATTGCAACACAATCAAACTATTTTTACTTCTGTTTTGTTTGACATTTATCTGTTTGATGATACTTGTGCGTTCTACTGTTTTAGTAGATCATTGGACTGGTTTCAAAGCCTCAATTACTTGTAGTCCTTTGGGTCTACTAAGTCTTCAGTTATTAAAGCTATAAATGGAGAATGGTTTCCACGCGTGGTGTGAAGATAAAGTTTGCTGAAGGCGAGAAAGTATTATGTTACGAACCCGACCCTTCTAAAACCAAAGTTCTTTACGATTCGAAGGTAATTAAACAGTTTCCTTTACTGGTGACGGTGACATCCACTAAATTGTATGAAATACATATTGATGATATAATATTGATTATGAAATCAATGAAGATACCTACTAAATAAATGCAATTAAATTGGAGCGGAACAATGAACTATTATTTGTTTAAAATCACAAATTACGTTTTTATAGATACATACTTTGTAATCATCAGTTAAATCTATTAACCGACTTGATAAAAATTGGTTTTGGGTAACTGTTGTTAACACATTGAGTGTGGAGGCTATTTTGAGAGTTGCTTTAATAGTGCAAATCATATACATAACATAACATCCCTTACAATAAATGGCTAACTCGGATTGTACATGCCATCGAAATTTCTTCGAGTTGGACCTCTACCTGGTTTATATACAGGAGGGTTATTTTTCTTCAGGGAATGAGGGGATGAATTTTAGCTCCGAATTTGGGGGCGCTACCCCCCAAAAACTCTGAAAAAACGTGAAAAAAATTATTTCTGAAAAACACTTCCGATGATTTTGATTAAAAAATTTTTAAATGTAGTCCATTTAAATACGAATCTAATGATATACAGGAAAAATCTAGTTCCTGAGAAAATAGCTTAAAACGTGGACAGAGAGAGCCCGAGTTCGATTCCCCATCCTGGAGAAGTTATTTTTACGATAATGTTTGATGACATGTTGAGTAATAATTAAATGTACAAACGAAACTAATAAATTGAAAGTACTGAGCTTAGTAATTATGAACTTGTAGATGAGAATGTTTGTCTGTGTTGTCTCGGTCCGATTTTTTTCTCTTTTCAAAATGATAACGAATATGTTATTTATTGTGAGGGGTATATTTGACCCCTCACCTATTTCTAAATATCCGATTTACTTCGTTTTTTTAAGCTTTTTACATTAATAAAACGATTACGCTTGTTACCTCCCGCTAAATTCAATCTAGGGTAAAGTGAGGCTATGGTGTCACCGGGGGTTATTGTGACCAACTCATTTTTTGTAGGGAATTTTTTTTTTTTTTCTCTACCTGTTTGTTAGGAATGAAACAACAGTATTTCTAGTTCCAGAATCTGACACTAGGAGAATCATTACTATTAAAACTCCCTACAAAAAATGAGTTGGCCACAATAACCCCCCATGACACCATAGCCCCACATTACCCTATTTTTTAAAAATCTATTTCAATGATTTTTTTTCTTTAAATTTAGGGAAAATTATATAAGGTTATAATTATTTAATTTAAAGTTGTGGATTCATTTGGGTAGTAAGAAAAAAACCAAATCTTTACATTTGTGGCGACGTTTCGGCCTAGCCGGCCATTATCAAGCCTAAAACATAATATATTTATTGATAACTACAACATTGGTGTTGAGCAGAAATATAACATATAGTAAAGACTAGAATGAATAATAAATACCTTCCAGTTTAACTGGAGTCAGTGAAGTCAGTACATTAAGAAAGTAAAAATTAAAAAACTTTGTAGGAATTATACCGTAAAATCTCGCGTATAATACGCAGGCACCATTTTGAGCTATAATTTGGGGAAAATTAAATATTCGCGTATAATACGCACCCGACTTTTCCGTCAAATTTTAGGAAAAAAATCGTTTATAATACGTACCTAGAATGATATATTTTGCATATTTTACATGTAATTTCCAATATTTATTACGTAATATTTTTACTTGCGAGGTCAGATGGCTAATAAGGTGTCTATTTTATAAGAAAACTGGGTGCTTTCTTATAAAATAGATAAATTCGTAGAAGGGCCGCCTTTGAAATCAGTCGTTTGTTATCAAGCCGATGTTATCACATGGTGTAATCACCAGTGAAATCTCACGGAGGTACCGGTTTTTGAGATAAACAAAAAAATTATCTTCTATCTACTTTTATCCATGACTTTGATCATCTAGCGAAATAAAATAACAAACTTCTATGATGATGACAAGTCTTTTTTTTTGTCTAAAAAAAAAGAGAATAGAAATAAGTATAGTAAAACCAAAATGTATACGATGAGATACATAAAATCAGTTTTTGTTAAAAAAAGGTATGTTTACCTTTGTTTTTAATATTTTTCAATTATTGAGGTAAAATTTAAGTTGAAAAACGAAGTATTTTTTTTCACTCGTGTATAATACGCACCCCTATTTTGGAAGGAAAAAAGAGGTAAAAAAAGTGCGTATTATACACGAGATTTTACGGTATATCACAGTTCCATCTAAACAATTTTTTCACTGAATCGCAAAACCAGATAACAATAAAACAACAAAAATGATTGAGAACAACATAACAATAAATTAAGTAACATTAGGTAACAATTAAGTAACTAATTGTTCGCTTAAGACTAGATTATATTCACACTTAAAATTTAAAGGATAAAGTCTGGAGATTTTTAACTCATAATTGGTTATGATTTTATTAATTATTTATTGCTTTTCATTTTCAGGTTTTGAATATTCAACCTAAAGTTGACAAAAATGGGAAGAAAGTTTGTGAGTTCCTAATTCATTTTCAGGTAAGTGTCAGTCCAAGTTTGTAGTGTGATTGTTGATTTTAATTTAAGACAAAGTATTTATTAAGTATGTGTTTATGAAATTAACTCAGAGAATACAGTAAGCCAACTGAATAGGTGCGAGGTACTCCTCAGTAGTTGCGGAACACTTAGTGGCTTGATGCTGACATGCCCCAGTACCCACATTTCCCTGGTGGGGTAAGCTTTGTGTATATTTTTATTATCACTAGGTCGTCACTTAATTTTTCTTGTTTGTCTCCACGCACAACTCAAGGGACTTCTTGATGGTTCTAAGTTCGGCAGTATTCACACCTGCAACTGGGACCAGGACAAAAACATTTTCTCCGTGCTTGAGTGCATAGCTTCCCCCAACCCTCTTTTGATTTGGAGCCATCTGTATAGAAGACTGCGGCCCTGTCACCAAGCTAGGATCTCAAAGAGTCCTTGCTTGTGCTCTATATGAGACATGGTCTCTCTAGACAGTCTGGTGAGCTGAAGGTGGAAGCCAGGCCCTCCCATGAGGGTAATTCCAGGGTGGTCCTCTCTGCAGACTGCTGCGACACAGATTACTATACAATAATGTTACCTTTGTCTTTGTAGTTGATCTTATGCTAACTTTTAAGTCTGGCTGAAATTTTCAGATTTTTTTTACTTCTAATTATCAAATTTACATCTGATTGGCTGAACAAATGCTTGAAAAAAGTAAATTAGTAAACTATGAAGTGTGTAATTAACCTAATATGTAATACTTAATTTACATCACCCACATTGAAAAGCATTATTTTCCTTTCTTTACCACAAATATTAATTTACTTTTCAGGGTTGGAGTTCCACTTGGGACAGAACAGTAACAGAAGATCTTATTCTTAAAGACACAGAGGAAAACAGGCAACTACAAAAAGAATTAGCTGAGAGAGCTCAACTGATTGCGTAATTATAACTTTATCACTATTTTTTCATTCAGAGGAGTGATATGTCACCAGATATTTTTTTATTTTATACTGCTTATAAGTTCTGATCAACAAACCTTTAAGTTATTACAGGATGGGGAATTAGCCACTTTACTTGTGTACATGATGTAATCATCAATGTGGAATATGCTTCTAGATGAGTTAATGTTTTGACCTAGAATCCTGGCAAGTTGTGATAACACAAACCACTCAGCTGCACCAATCCTCACCTCCTGACACTCTCAATTCCTTAGACATACCATTAGTGCAGGGATATCTCAATACCTGCTTTATGTGAATAGGCTTATTTTGTCTAATATTGTTCAATTTACAAACTAGCAGTTTGTAGAAGTGGTTCTGAACTTTATAAATATGGTTAATTGTAAACAAGCTAATTATTAAGTACTCCAATTTCTAATATTGTCTAAGTTAATATAGATGTGTTTGTTTCTTTTTGTCAGACGGAACGGTAACTTGTACCGTAAAGAGAGGAAGTACGTTAGAAGGTGGAGAGGACGATCAGGTTCTGAACAAAACGGAAACATGTCTGCTCAGAGTGGTGATTCAGACCAGTCTGATACTGAAGATACTTCACATCTTATACTACTTCCTCTTCCTGAAACCATCTCCAAAGCTCTTCAGTATGATGAACATGTTATTACAACTCAAAATAAGGTATTTTCCTAAGTGTTTTTGTTAATTTTCTGTGATATAAAACCTACTGGCATTATGGACATAATGACTTATTTTATGTTCTGGAAACTGGCATAATATTTGCATAGGAAGATTTTGATTTTTGTTAAACTATACTGTAATATGAACCAGCTTGATAAAGCAATAACTTTTTGGAACGAAGTTCCTTATGGCAAGTTCTGGACTCTGGAGCCCGGGATTGAATCCGAAAAAACGACCAAAATCACCATCACGCAAAATCCGTCATGAAATCTACAGATGACAATAACTTGAGTAAAAGATCACCGAGTTAGATGAAATTTGGTACACATGTTCATTTTACCAGTGCCCAGGCTGAGTTCGTCGGAAAACGTTATCCGCCCAAGCGTTCACGTGCAACGCTCGCGTAAACGTAAGCTTCAAAAGACGGAAAAAGTGTTATTAAGGAAGCCTGTTACTTGTTTTGATTATTTCTGTTATACATGTCAAAAATGACACTTAGTTTTTTAAATAAATAAAATATAATCATGTAAAATTTCACCCTAATACAAGCAGAAGCTGTAGAGTAGGGAAGATAGGTATTTTATAATATTTTAAATTAATTGGCCGGGTAGGTAGAAAACAGTCCTATTTCAATCCAAACTCCTTTAACAAACATACTCTTTCACTATAAACTCATCATAATTAACTTTTTTCTTATATTCAATATATATTTATAATCAGAACTTTTATGATGGATGGTGAGTGTGGAGTAGTAGATCTGAGTTTAGTTTGTTGAAGGAAAAGGAGGAGTGGAGGAGAACACTGGGCAAAACGACGCTACAGATTGATGTTTATATTGTGATGTTGCCATGTGATTGTTGTATCGTTCTTTTCTTGTTATATATTGCATTAAACTATTTTATAAACTAATGTGGCACTTGTTAAGTTATTACAGTGAGGTACATACTATTAAATGAATATTAATTTAACTAATTGAAATATATATTTATAGTAAGACGCTTCTTGCTTTAATTATAACAAATAATGATTTTCTTTTAATTTTGCCTCCAAAATTCAAAAGTAAACTCTTCGTTACTTTTAATTTTGTCTCTTTTCTAACTCTGCCATGTATAAGTAGTAGCAATGTATACTTACTTAGCAGTGTGATTTTATAATTTATATTTAATGAAAAATGTAAGGAACTTGGTTCCTACCGGGTGTCCCGCGACACCACATGTATTTTTTTTTTTATACATGATGTTTTCACTTCTCATTCTCTTAGATAGTAAACTCTACTAATTTTTATACTCTTATTTATTATAATTAGTGGGGTAAAAGAGATATTTGATGATTTAATAAAATTAATAAACTTTGATTTTAGCTTGAGAGTGACCCAAGGAGGGGTCCAAATATTGCAAAAAAAAGAACCTTTTAAATACTTTATAGGATCAACTAATTGAGAAATTTGAAGTTAACCTTTGTAACTGTTTGGAAAGCAACTCATCTGAAACTGTAACAAATTCAACACATTATTCACAAATAACAATACATTATTTATTTTCAGGTGTTAAACCTTCCTGCTGAACCAAATATTGTTACCATTCTTGAGTTATTTCTTAAGGACTACGCTTTAGCATTAATGAAACAAGTGTCTAGCAAGAGACACCTGGCTGCAAAGAGTAATTCTTCTATTTCTTCAGCTTCTTCTTCATTCACAGTTGATTCTTATTGCCGCAGGTATATATTTAACCAACCATTTACGTTTATAGCTATTAAATTTGAAACATGGACTTATAAAAGGAAAATGTGTACCATGAATATTTATGCTGTTTTTTTTATGTTTCAGTATGAATCTTTGCAGAGAAGTAGTTGATGGTGTGAGAATTTATACAGATTTTACCCTCCCTCAGGTCTTATTGTATAGGCAGGAAAGAGGCCAGCATCATATTGCTGTAACTGTTGGTCTAGAGAGAGAAATAAGGTATTTTTTTACTACGTTTTTATTAACTTGGTTTCTTGTTTGTATGTTTGTTTGTCCGGTACAAACCTTGCAATCGAATTTTAACTAACATCCCGAGTAGCTAGACATTTGAAACTTTCAGAACACGATGACAATGCTTTATTTTAATGCTTTTAGTAATTTTTCAGCAGAATTTAATTCGTTTTCAGCAAATTTGCTGCATGGTAAGTTAGTTCGGAAAAAATCCGCATGTTATTTTATTTGTTTTTTCATATCCCCAATATTTACAATCCTTCATTTTGACAGATTTCAAAATTATGATTTTTTTTGAGAGGTAAACATTGAATGACAGAAAAAAAGAATAAAGCTGGGTTCATAGCATCCGTTTTAAACGGCCGTTTGGGCTATATAGATAAAAATACATTCATGGAGGAGTGGGGTGTAAACCGTACGCTTTCCCCCACCTCTTGTAATTTTGACGTTGCGTTGATGCGTTCTGTTCAGGTTATAAACAAATACAAATACACCCTGAGTAAACCAAGTAAATAAAAAATGAATTAATTGAATTAAAAAACGTAGTATATAAAAAGTTCTTTTTATCTTGTAATTTTTTACTTTTTTTCAAAGGGTTACTACTTTGGATCTTCATTTATCCTTTTGTATATTGTATCTATTGATAGGCAATTAATGGTTTTATTTATATTTAAGAAGGTTGGCTCTTTGGTTCCTCATTTATACTGTAATTAATTATTGTTCTTTCTGTTTCGTGGGAATTCCCTTGCATGTGTTTAGTCTAGATATTTTTGGAAATTTTCTTTAGTAGTCATTACCACCTTATTGGAAAACATTTGTTTCCCTAGGATTTAAGACTACTGCTCATCTATGGAATGATTGAATAATTTATTTTCCCCTAGTTACTTTCTCATATATAAGGTGGCCATACCTCCTGTTTTGAACATGACAGTCCTTTTATTTTAAGCTTTTGAAGGTCAATTTCTGTAAAATGGGGTATTCCTAAAAGTTCTGAGGAAATTGAAAAACTTGTCTCATACTTAATAAACTTTGAAACTTTTCTTATCTTTGTAAATATTTTATTTATTGTGAGGTATTAAACTAAACTAAGAATGGTAAAATTTAATAAAATCTTCATTCATTTTGAATAATGAGTGTATTAACCAATATTTGCAATTTTCCGCTTTTATTTCTTACTATGTAGTGATAATTGATCCAAGATATTGTTTTAAATCAATTCAATTTATCAATCAATTACCTGTTAAGTATGTTTTAAATGAGATAATAATATTTTTAAATAAGTATCATATTGCATATAAGAAAATTTAGTTAGAGTTTGTCAGACTTAAAGTTTCTTCATTAAGGAGTGTAAAATTAACTAGTGCTGAACCAGAGGCCAAATGAGCCTGTCTGAAAGGTGCATCCATACTCTGACAAATCTTGTTTGCTTCCTGGAGATTTCCACTTTAATGAAGTCCCGTAATAAATAAGTGTTATATCCCTCTATCAAGTCATCTCCTAATATTTGCATTTTGCATATTTGCATATATTTTTTGCGATATGCCCAAGGTGAAAGAAGGCCAAATATGCCATATNAAAATATTCACAGTTTGCAACCGGAATAAAACCAGGGCCACACACGAGTGCAACTGATTTTAGATAAGTCGGTGACCTCTTTTCACACAGTGAGTTTGATCATTCATTCTTGTCGGTATTTTTCTTTGAGCTTATATCTGTAACCACTTTGCACTTGCACTTTTCTGGTCACCACACATCCATGATACGCTGAAGACATCGGATTACAAATAAATGTAGTTGAGGGGTGATTTTAGCTTCCACTTGCCATTGCTCACTAGCATACATTAGGACTGTATTAACTTTGGTATTGAAGAGACGGATTTTAGTTTGCTTTGAGAGTTTGATTGGATATAACTGTACGAAGGCTGCATTTGCTTTCTTGATGTGACTTCACATCTTCATCTGCTCCTACTCCAATGGTTACCATACTGCCCAGGTATTGAAATTCATTGACGATCTCTAGCTTTTGTGCTCCCAAGAACAGTGCTCGGAAATTTCCTGCAGCATTTAACCTCATCTCCTTGGTTTTGGCAACATTATCTTCAAACCTGCCGCTTCTGCGTTTTGTTTCAATGCATTTAGCTTTAATTGCATCTTGGAAGCTCTGGGCAAGAAGACATCGTGATG
>KZ653163.1:15206-27141 GCA_001010745.2 Gerris buenoi | reverse complement strand
CGCACTCCAATAATAAAAAAAAAAAAAAATAAAATAAAAAATCTCCACAAAAATTCATTAAAATTAATAACAAAATTTGATCTCAGATAGCGACAATTCTCCTCATTTTATATTATTTTTTTCGGAGGGGGGCCTCCGGACCCCCGTAACAATTTCCCCCGGTTTTTTAGATTTGAAATATGGTAACCCTAGCTGGAGTCGAGGACAGGCTACGAAAATTAACGTAATATAAAATTAAGGTAATATACAATAGGCAGAAATGTTTCCTTTGCTGCCGTATTTCATGCAGTATTTTTATCTATTCTCACGGTATTTCGATAAACAATGGAAGCTTAGGTAGGGTTAGTTTGAGATGAATTGTCAACAAACTCAAACCAAAACAAGTCGTGCTCCAGTGTTGCCACTTCTTACTAGATATTTATTATTCAAAGACCTACAATATTAAAATCCTTTTTCAGTTTATTATTTTTAAAGTTTAAAAAAAAAAAATGATAATATTATTAATATTTTACTAATATAACACTAAGAAATATTTCCCTTTAATGAAAAATCAGCGAAATATTACTTTATCTACGATTGATACGAAATATAAACATTGGATTATTTACGTAATTGTATTCATTGCGCATGCGCATCTCATAAATGTGAATAATTCCTCTTCTTCAACTTTACGCACGATTAGCGAGTTTTTTTACATTTAAAAAAAACTAATTTGATGTTTGTTTAATAAAAGTAACTGTTTATATCGAGTTTTTTGTGGAAATCAATGAGTGATTTAAGTGATTATGACTAATATAAGGAGAATAATACGCCTCCCGAAATAATTAATCCCGCACAAAATACAACTAATGAATTAATGTCATTTCTATCAAAAGATAAATACTCTCTCTCTCTCTCTCTCTCTCTCTCTCTCTCTCTCTCTCTCACTCACTCTCTCTCAATACTGACATTTTTTGTACAAGGAGCACAAGCATAAAATTATCCCAGAATTTTGGATGCTTATTATAATTTTTAATTTCTCTGAAGTTTCAGCCTGCTATTATTATTCGATATTTTACGGTACGTATTACAAAAACCTCAACCAAGGTTGAGCGTTAAATTGCTATTTACGAACTATGAAAGTACAGTTAGTAATTGTTTCTAACCGCAGCTGAGAGAGTTAATAATTATCGCTCGGGTACTATTAATTTTTACTGACGTGGTAATTACATGAGTTCACCTGCAAAAGGAAGAAAACAAATAATTGATGATTTTAATTTTAAATTATTTTATTAACTAATAAGTAAATGTTTACGGCTCGTTTCAAAATTTCGGTTCATTTCAACCTTGGTAATTTTTCAAAAAAAAAAAAAAAAAAAAAAAAAAAAAAAAAATGTAGTTTATTCTTCTTTATGACAAAATATTAAATGTTTGTGTATTTTAAAACATGATGACGCTTACTTGCCTAGCAGCTAGCAGTAATGAAAAATAAGAAATAATTATGAGAAATGACCATGAATTGGATTCGCAAGATTGACGTAAGTAATTTGAATAAATAATATGATATATAATAATTATAAATAAAAACTCGTTAACAATAAAATGATAAAGTTGGTGGTGATGGTTACTCCAATAAGTGATTTGTTTTTTTTTTATATTATAAAATGTTAATAGTTGTGCGTAACTCAATTCAAGGCCTGTACTGTACATATCGTATGGGCAAAGTATAGTCTTTAATATGAATTAAAAGAAAATATTTGTTTTGCAACTTGCCTTAAGGAACTTCGTTCAAAAAATATTATGATTACTGAGTAAAGATTATAATTATAGATTAAATTTTAGAGAGACCATGTTTTAAATTAATTTTCTCTCGTCTATATGTTTATAGATTTAAAAATTAAAGTAATAATCATTAATATAAACTACACACATGCTTCATAAGAGAGCATTTATATTTTTTTCACAATAGAGTATTCACTTTTTAACGGTAAAAAGTAAGTGGCCCATGGGGGGATCGAACCCACGACCTTCGCGTTATTAGCACGACGCTCTAACCAACTGAGCTAATGGGCCAGATGCTTCAGCGTTGAGCCTTTCTTTTATTTAAACTCTTTTGAAGTATTAAGGACATTTTACTACTTTATATTTGTTTAGGTATACAAACGTTTCATATTTTGGCTTACGAGCTTACTGAAGATAACGGAAGCTATGTGCTCGTTCCGGAGAATAAAAAGTTTGTATGTCTCCAATTTCAAAAAATCTAACTAAGACAGAAATCCGTTTCAGACATCAGGGAGTATGTTTGGTTCCGTGTCTGTCTATAGATTTTTGCAATTCAATATATCTTATAGACTAGTCAGATTGTATTGAAATTAGAGGATGGTATTTCATATAGTCATAATTAGAATTTTGAAATCTATTTACATGCCCGTTCTCCGGCCTATGTAGAGCAACGAGCAACTATCCCATTAGATCAGTTGGTTAGAGCGTTAAATAGTTGAGTGACAGACAGACAGACAGACAGACATGCAACCAAAAATGTTGTCGGATGTCAGAACCGGATTTCTGTCCAAGATTTTTTTTAAATTCTTCATAAAATATGTTGATTCTTCAGAACTCAGAACGATCACATAGTTCCACTTCCCTTGGGTAGGCTTGGCAGCAAAATTATATTTTGATTTAAAACCTAAATAATAATAGAATGGATAAAAAAAAAAAAAAAAATATGATTATAAAAGTATAACTTAGTACAGACTACAGACCTTCTCAACCAAGATATAATACGGCTGGATATTAGTTAACTATACTATTTCAGTTTAGCTACTAAACCAGACGAACATTCACGTACTGCAGGCATATTCAGAATCCAGATGGACATGGTAAGGTCAAGGTGTTCATAAGTAGAGTTCGGATCGATATGCACTTAAAAACCTCAATATATGCATATGAAAATGGCGAAATATGCAAATAATATATGCAACTTATCCCAAAAATATATGCACTAAAATATGCACTTATCCCAAATATATGCACTTATCCCAAATATATGCAATCCAATATGCACTTATCTCAAATATATGCTCTTATTCCTAATATATGCACTTAAAAATGCATTTATTTTATATAATATATTTATTTTATATAATATATTTTAAAAACAATGAAAATTTACCATTATTTTACAATGCATTTTTAATAAATTACTTAAATTTAGGAAACATTAAGAAAATTTGTCTGAACTACTAAGACTTCCTCTAAATTTGTAATCTTAAAATTTCGTCTGCGGTCGGAAAAAAACATTTTTAAACGTGAAAACGTTCTCTCAATACAACGTCGCACGACACTACTGGAATATATTTTAGGGCAGCGACGTCAGCTTCTATTTCGTCTCTACCCTCCGCCCCTTCCAGGATGCGGGTGACGTTCTCCACAGTGGTCCAGCCCGGATTACGGTGGAGAACTACGTCCATTTTTTGTCTAAGTCTTCCCCTAATCGGACCCAGTTTTTCAATTATATTTGGAAGGTCCCTGAAATAAGCTTTAATAAATGCCAATCTCTGAATTAAGGGCACTCTTTGCTTTTGGGATGGCCTAATTTGCCGAATCTCCGAAGCCCTCTGACCTTAATGTAATACTCTAATGCACGTGTTGTGCATTCATTTGGTTAACGAAGTTATTTTAATCCGATAATAAGGGCAGCACTCTATATATAAATCGTCAGCGGTCAGCGGTAGCTTTGTCCGGGATTAAGTCGAAAAACAAGAAAACAAACCTTCTTAGGGTATCAACCAGTAGTGACGGGTAAACCCCCTGTCCTGGCAGAAGCTTAAGACAGGGGTACGTGCACCGTTACACAGTGAATGACTTCTAATCCTCAAAAGGGTTTTGGTACCTAGATAATATATGTTTGACTTGAAACATGATATAAAATATGGACCTCAGTGGAAATTTCTCTCAAAAAGTAGAATATTTATGCGAAAATATTCAATAATATGCACTTATGCCGGAAATATGCAATTATATGCAATAATGCCCGAAATATGCAAAATATGCAATTTTAAATTTGAATTTAAAGTGGCCTAGTGCATTCTAAACATCATAATTCGTAAAGAAAAATCAATTGGGGCAATAAAAAAAAAAATATGCAAATATGCAAAATCCGAACTCTATTCATAAGATAAAACATAAACTGGTGATTTATAGGTTATGTTTGTTTACTTATAATTATACAGTTTACAACATATTACAAATGTTCGATGTCCATAGGACATCCCCAACTGGACAATCCTGTTAAGGACATCCTAAGGATGACCTAATGAGGCATCCTAAACTGGATAACCATAACCATAGGCGAACCCCTGGATAAACATTTATGGACAGGATCAAACCTGGACAAAAGGATATCCCAGAGATGTCTTTTGGATCAGATGTGCTACTTGGGAAACGATTTAAATACAACAACTTAAATACCCCCACTACTTTTTAAGTTTTTATTAATATTGGAATTTCCGGTACTCAAAGAGGGAAGAAATGCATCAAAAAGAGAAATTAGATTGAAGATTATCCATCCTGATATTAACAATTAATTATTATTAAGTCACTAGACTCAGGTTTTGAAGGCTTGTCAAAGCGTGGGTTTGCTAAACCAGCAAAACGTATGATGTTGTAAACTGAATAAATGGCAAATTGGTAGAGGTAGATAACCTGCAACTTGCATAACCTTCTCACCCATTGGCTAAATAAATAATTATTTAATTCATTTAATATTCCTCTCACCAGATTTGTTGTTGTTTGTGGCTTGTTTTCTTCTTCATATGCATTTTGATATATTATTTCCACCATTAACCTTGCTACTAGGTCTACTAAGTACCTACTTTGCGTTTGTTATAGTGTGTGAAAGACAGTTCTAGCGAGTTATATTCTAGTAAAACTAGTTAGTTTGTACTGGTGAGATGGACAAGTCTATGAACGAGGGTGTCGAGAGTTGCAATACAGCTGCCTTTATAAACAGCTCCGTCTCTTCCCATGTTGCTTCAGGTAACTTTACTCTCTAACTAACTTTGCCACATCTAGACTTCAATGCACCTTATTAGAATTATTAGAAAACTGAAGTATATGAGACGGTTTATAGAAAATTGGGCAGGACATCGCTTCAACGTATTTTTTTGACCGAGAGATGTATAAATTTTCCTCTGAACAAATCATTCATATGTAGGGAAGAGCGGGGTTGGTTGAGACAGTGGGATGAATTGGACACTGCTGTTTTTGGTTGAAAAGAAGGTAAGATTAGCAACCCTGGTGGACCAGTCAGTAGCCCTTCACTTGCTATTCAATCCCTCATGTGGACTGATGCGTTGATGATTACCATTGATTTTTAAAAAAATAAATTCGATTTGGAGGCAAGCTGATGTAAAATTTGAGACCCACGTCGGAAGCCTTCCAGCCCCTCTGCAATATTCTACGGAGTCTCTACTATTTTTACCTGGTAATGGATTTATTTATGATTACAAATCACTTTGGTTGCTTACTGTGGAATAATGGGTTCCAATGTACAGTAATGGAACAACTAGACTTAGTTCGTTGACAGCACGGGAAATTGAGTGACACACAGATTGGCCAACCTCTCTGGGGGAAAAAATAAAGCCACTAGATCTGTGGATAGGGGTGGTGCAGCGTCTATCCAGATGGCCTCTCCCCTCCACTAGAGACATTTATCTTTGCCTTGTTGGCCCGACCTTTTGTCCGGGAAAATCTCAAGCTCTCATTGGCTCGTCCCCCCATTTGCTATTTTTTCCCGCGCTGTCAACGCACTAAGTCTAGTTGTTCCATTACTGTAGTTTATGTTTTTTTTTTGTTTTTTTTAAAAATGGCGTTGAGGGATGAGTTTGACAGTTAGTACCATTCATCCCCCACTGTCCCACTCATCCCCCATATCACACACACATTATACCTATTTCTTCCTTTGGCTGCCTACTTTCTTACTTATTTAGTATTCATCTATTTAAGTACTCAAATGAATTGTTTTCATGATTTCAGTTGCAAAATGAGGAGTTTTAGTGTGAGTCCAAAGTATCCCACCCCTGTGTCCAATGTATCCCATCCATTAGGATACAATGGACAAAGTGAAGATTTTGGAAAAACAAGTCGCTATAAGTCTGGAATATGTTGGTTAGGATCCCTATGTATGATAATAATACAAAAGCGAAAAAGTTCATGCAAAACTGTGGCTCTTACGGCCTCTAAAAAAAAAAGTGTCCCAAGCAACCCCGCTCTACCCTAATATTTTAACTGTTTAAATTATACAAATGTACTGTTTGACAGAGTGATGTAATCTCTCAAGTGTATAAATCAAGCAAAATTGTGCTGCCAAGCGATTCTCGACAGTGTTATCTCCTTCAGTTCATCTAAAACTGGAAAGTCTCCCATTAAACATGAGAGAATGAGCAGGTAATTACGACTAAACTAAACCCCTGCAACTGTATGAAAATACCACATTCCACATATACACACCGCACATCAGCTACTAATCTATAAAATTTACGCTTATCTAGGTGTATTTGTACACAGTCTGATATTAATGAGAAGAGCACCATTAACACATTTAAAGGCTAAGGGGTCACTTCAAAAAGATGGTGTTTTTTTTTACTGTTAAAGTGGTCGCTCCTTTAAAAGGTTTGATAACTGCTGGGCTATGTATATTCAAGGGTTCAGAAACGCTCTTTCTCTTGCCCACCCTACAGTTTATAAGATTAGAGTTGGCACAATCGAAGGTGGGAAACAACAAATGTGGAGGTAGTTTTGGGGTTATAAAAAGGGAAAATCGGTGTTGCCATGTTATATTTTTTTGTGGAACAGGGGTAGAGTATAGCATTTTTTTTCTGAAGTTGCATTCAACATGGGGGACCAATAAAATCGTTTCCCTCAAAATTTTCCCGCCTTTTGTTTGCCCCTACTCTAATCTTATAGACCAGGGGTTCTCACCAGGATTGCATAAAGAGCCAAATTTTAGAATCTGAAGATTTCTAAGGGCCGCAGGATCCTGCAATCAAGAAACGTTTTTGGTTCCATGTCTGTCTGTCATTAATTTTGCAAACCAAAATATCTTTAAAACCACGAGCGTCATCAGCTGTACATTATTGGGGGGGAGGACTCATTCTGGGAGGGGGGTCCGGGGGAGGACCCCCCGGGTAAAGGAAATTTTGAAAATATGACCTCTCAAAACAGCGTTTTTATGCATCTCTTATGTGAAATTTGATTATAACACTTTGTCATAAAATAAAGTAAAACTACGGTGTAGTTCGTTGACAAAACTATGAACACAAGTATTTTTATATTTAAAAAAAAGAAAGAACTGAAATAGTAACAACAATAGTAAATGTAATATATAATAAAAGTTGTGCTATAATCATTGGGTCAATCCATATGGACCGGTCCAGAGGAGGTTGCTCGACCATTTTGGAAAAAATTTATATTTTCCCTGTTTTTTCCCTCATATTTAAGGAGTTCAAAACGATGCTTAAAANTTTCCAAAATGGTCGAGCAACCAACTATTTTATTTTTGGACCACTTCGTATGGATTGACCCCATTGTAGATTAAATAGATCAGTAAACAGCCATTATGGAATATTACTTAAAATCTATAATAATCTATTCTTCTATAATAATCTGTCATTCAATCAATAGTTATGAAAAACAATAAAAAAATGTTTTCTTAGGCTAGGGGCACACTGGTCTCCAGTGTGCCCCTAGCCTTTGGGTGGCCATGATAAATGTCTGATGGCCATAAAAATGCTGGTTCTTTGGACACTGCTGTTCTTAGCAGTAGCTGATTTCTTGTGTTAGGCGGGACCTATTTTTGTTCTTAATGAAATTCATTCAACTAAAAGTTGATTCACTTGTGCAGGTTCAAGCACATATGATCAGGATTAGTTTTGAACAATTTATTTATCGTCATTTTTTAGGCGGTTAATTTATTTTCTAGCAACGAAAGATAATGGGAGAAAATATCGCGAGTTTTACGTATGGGCGAGGGCCACACAATATTGTACTGAGGGCTGCGTAGTGAGTACCCCTGCTATAGACTGTAGTTGTAATTTTTCAATTATGTTTTGCTAGTGGTTACAAGTGGGAAGAACATACTTACTAACGGGTTTACTCTGATCTCTGTGCTGCCAAATTCATAGCACTAAGCCTGGTTTACATGGGTAGAGTAAACAGGAGAGAAGAGTAACTCTACCCGTAGAAACCAGAAGAAATTCTCCCAAACTACCCGTGTAATCGTTTTCGATAGCAAGTCGCAAGTAGAGTTCAGTTTCAGTTTATACGTTTTTCTGGGATCATTTCTGCTTTACTATACTTACCGTTGGCTTATGTGTGAACGCTCCCAAAATTAAAATTGGTAGAGTACACTCTACTCTCCTGTTTACTCTACCGATGTAAACCAGGCTTAAACCCTTTATTTTCTTCTTATCTAATGACAAGTTTAGCAGAAACCAGGCTAAACCTTATTTAATGAATCCATCTAAATGTTGTTGTATAATATTGTAGGTTTATCTCAGGATAGACAGGAGTGGTTTGTAAAAGCTGAGCCTGCTTCACCTGTCAGGGATACCACAGATGTAGACACTATACCAGGTAACTCAGCGTCACTATTATATGGGTTATTTCGGTAAAGTTGCCATTAAGTTCCTTTACAACTTTTTCTGAGAGGAAGAATATATTTGTAAACTTTTATTTTTCCAAGCACTCAGGTTAATTCTTTAAAATCTTTGTGTGACATTTTAAATGGTTATTTGCCTTTTCTATAAAAACTTTAGCTGCAATTTTTCCTATGTAAACTTGTTGTTATTATTATTAAGAGTGCGTAGAATATTTATGCTTTTAGTTGGTACTCCGGTCGAGCAGATAAAATGTGAGCCGAGTCTGGAAATGTTCCTTAACAGAGAAGCTACTTCACCTGCCGGACATTCCCAACAAGTAGAGGCGTGTTCAGTCAATCTTCCAGGTAACACATTAAATAATTTCATCATTCATTTAAATTAGTATTAAGTCGTGACTAATGGATCCTTGCAAAAATAATAGGCAGATAGACTAGAACCAACAGGAGGAAAATGCTTGAAGCCCTCAAAATAGCTATCAATTCAGAAACCACGGTCAACCTCAAAACAGATTCCAGATCTCTAAACAAGTACTACAGTGGAGTCTACCATTTTAAATCAAAACTCCCGCCACACAACACACCCCATAACTCATAACTTAATTATATTCAAATTACAACACACTTTCAAAATCATCCTTTTATTTATTAAGCACACTTGTAATTCTGTATTTTAATTTAGTAAATTTATTCGAAGCAAGAAAAAAAACTGTTCAACTCTATTGTAGTCTCTACTCTGTTATATGGTTCTGAAGTTTGGGGACCAACCAACATCGAAATGCTTGAAAAGTCTTGTGTTACTTCATCAAGTCGATCTATCACTGGCTAAGGTCTACACCAGGGTATATGATTGGACTAGAAACAGGAATGGAGCATATTGAAATCTCCATGGAAACCTTGTTTCAATACAAACTTAATAAGATTTAGATGCAGATATTATACACTAAATTCTGGGATAGTATCAGGATTGAGTTTCATGGAAACACCTGATTTAAATACTGACATGCTTAGAGAGTGGGTTTGAGCACTCCTAACATGTTTCTGTAGAAACTATTCAAATTTTAATCTGTCAAATTACCAACATCTGCTTAACATTATACAATAAACATGTTTTTGCTTCCGAGCTTACCGAAGGTAACGGAAGCTATCATACTTAGCTATCATACTTAGCCCATTGTTGGTCCCATATAAGTTTCAACTTTCTGCGGTTATTTGTTCATCTTCTACATGCACACAAACATACATTTATTTACAGCTATATCTTTAAAAGTAATCATCTGATTTTAATGAAATTTTCATGGTTTGTCGAGAGTAGCTTGCAGATAGCACCTGCCAAATTTCAACCACCTGCGCACTTCAAATCGTACTAAATTAATATGTCTTATACTACAAAGCCTCATGGCTCACTGACTCACTGACTGACATTAATGTTTACCCACTTCCAGAAGAGCTAGAGACTTGCGGTTTGCGCCATTCGACGCGCAACGTCTACATTGTGAACCAAAATAATTATAAAAAGTTCACTTTTCCCCCTCCTTCCACCCNAAATGTGTTTTTTTCCATGAGCATGTTTTTTTGTTTTTTTTTTTTCACCAATGATAAAGAAGGTATGTTTTTAACACATGACAATTGCTCATCTTCAAAATACCTTTAATTAATATTTTACTTTAAAAATTCAATGCAAATATGACCTATGGATTTTTTTAACATTAACGGGAATATAAAATGTTCATCTAAATAATTGTTTGATGTCCTTCTCATAATAATCCCCACCTCACACGAACTCAAATAAATTAACTGATTTTTATTGCCAACTTTTTGATTTTGTACTCTGAAAATTTACTCAAATTTTATTTATCAATCAATAATATATAATTGTTACAATATTTTATTTAGATAATAAGATACTACATTATAATAAATCTTATTATGTAATTCTATTTGCCCTCATTAAACTAACAGGACTTCAAATTATTATTTTTTTATTTTTATTATTAATAAAAATGTTTTTTTCATAATTTACAGTTTATTTTCATAATTTAATTTTTTTTTATTTTACATTTGTTTGTTTGTATTTGTTTGGATGTAGAAAGAAGAAACTTTTGGAGCGATGAAGATACCGACACAATGCTCGACATATTCATCGACAAGCAAATCGCAGGGTTATTCGACGGTAAAAGGTATAAAAACTCACAAATTTATAAAATCGTACACCGAGAGATGGTGAAGCGGGGGGTTTTTACAAAAAACCCTGTACAAATTCAAAACAAGTGGAAAGCTCTGAAGAGCAATTACACAAAAATAATCAAACAAAACAAAACTCTTAGAGAAGCCAGAGCGGAGTGCGATTTTTACGATAAGCTCAACCTAATTTTGTGTACAAGGCAGTCCTCGATTATTGAGAGGGTGGATTCCTCACCTGTCAACGGGGAGGTGTCAAACTCCGTAGAAGAAGTTATCATTACCGAAGAGATCAACGGTCGTATATCTCCTGAAAGTTCCTCTAGCACTCATGATTTCGGCCTTCAGGAAGAAGCGGCTGGTAATCCCCATGCCGAAAGCACTTCAGCTCCTGGACCTTCGCGGAAGCGCAAACTACAGAGAACTGCAGTGGGAGCTTCCCTTCGTAAAAGGGACGAAGAGTTTTACAGACATAGTGAGAAGATGATGAAGACATTCGTAGATTACCTGAGAGAGCAGGACAAAATAGAAGCCAAACACAGGAAGGACCAACTTAACGCTATGATGGCCTGTTTTAGTTCGAACGTGGACAAGTTGATCGCATCACAATCCTCACCAGTACTAGGGATGCACCCCAACATGCCCCCAATGTATTATCATCCTTCTTACAACGCCCCACCTCATCCTAATCAAATTACTCCGAATCAACCCTCTCGTCATGCCCCACCTCAACCAAATAAACCAACCTTAAACCATTCCGTTGCCGGCCGATTGTCAGAAGAAAATTTAGAAGACTGAGCTCAAAATCCTTTTTTTATAAAAGTAGTAGTAGTCTAGTACTTCCTACTAGAACGGGTAGGACGAACCACTTGTTCGAACCTTGCAATTAGGCCATTACTCAGGCCCTTTGTAAGCCCCGTGGTGGAGAGTTGCAGCCACTTCACACATCATACATATGTACATTGTACCGCCGAAGCAAGTATTATGTGATCAATAGTGAGCCATATAAATCAGAGTGTCACGCCAAGGAATCGAACCCCATCTCGTTCCACTCAATGATTCAGTGATGGCCGAGCAGAGGTGGTTTAACCGCCGCGGCTACGCTACCTCCCCCCTTTG
>KZ653162.1:79926-91295 GCA_001010745.2 Gerris buenoi | reverse complement strand
GGATAATATTAGTTTAATATACATATTACTATTTAAAAAACAAATAAATAAATAAATAAAAATAACAATTATAAAATAACTTTGTTTGAAAAGTTCGGGCAAGTGTCGGCCATGAGCGTATTTTATATATAAAAAAGTTGATATATATATATATATATATTAAGTATTCACATCGAAAGCGATATGGTTGATGCGCAATCTTGTATTATTAGTGTGACAAAGTAACAGAGTCGATTCAAAAAGAGTTTGAGTGTAACCTTTGGTTCAAAAAAGTACCATTTATTTTAAGAAATTTAGATGGTGGGTCATAATTAGCCCATTGGTCCCAAATAAGGTTCAACCTTCTGCGTCCATTGATTTCTTTTTTATATGCTTCAAAAGAATTCATCAAATGTTTAAGAAATTTGGATGGTTTATCATATGTAGCTCAAGGATGGCTCCCACATTAATTTCACGCGTCAGCGCTCTTTAAACGTAGCTAAATCGATACTTTTATTCATGTAATATAATGAAACAATTTTCACACAGTTTAAAAACGTGAAAAAAATAAACAAATTAGCCATAAATGAGTCATATATGCAAACTGCTATTTAAGTACGCCATGCAACTCTAATTTGGCTATTTTACACTAATAAAAGTATCAAATAATCATTGGTTATCATGAATGAGAAAACTGTATGACACACGTAATGCCGCTTTACAATTGTATAGTGCCTTATATTTTTAATAAGTAGATTTAACAGAGCTTGGAATGAAACGAGCAAAGTTCGTTTTCTACACAAATTCAAAAAAATATATGTTTAAGGTCAGAATGAATACGCAGAATAATATGTTTATTTTGATTAAGTAATGAATATTAGGCTTATTCTTATTCATGTCTGTATGGTATTAATAACTTAAATTCAATCCGTTTTTGGCTATATTTCATCTCCTTTGAAGCATCTTCAGGCCTGATGTTGCTTCAAAGGAGATTAAACATAGTCAAAAACGAAAGTTATTAATACAGACATAGACATGAATAACAATAAGCATAGCATATAAATAAAAGTTAAAATACTAGGAATAGGATAATATTAGTTTAATATACATATTACTATTTAAAAAACAAATAAATAAATAAATAAAAATAACAATTATAAAATAACTTTGTTTGAAAAGTTCGGGCAAGTGTCGGCCATGAGCGTATTTTATATATAAAAAAGTTGCTAGATAAAACTTGCAAAGATAGGCTAAGCCGTTAACATTTATGTAAGTCAAAACCAAATTAGCGTTTACGTGACAGACTGACAGAATTTTATAAAACTTATTTATTTTTTATTTTATTTTTTTATTTTTTTTTTTTTCAGTTCGTACTAATAATCTGCAGGCATAAATGCTGTAAAAATCCTTTTATAAATATAAATAAAGTTTTATATAGAGAAGAATATAACAAAAAGCAATTAATTTTCGGAAAATTCGTAAGTTTTTATCTCGCGTGATTACGTTAATAGGCCTTCTTTCTGCACAACGAGTTTATAAGTCAACAGAAGACTCAAAAACTAATCTAATTTAATTAAAGAGTGAAGTAATTAAGAGTTAGGAGTTGTTGATGATATTTTTCATGTCATATATAAGTTTTAGTTGAAACCGTGTAGTATATTAATAAATCGATTTAGAAACCATCCTCGGTATCGTTAATACATCAAAATTATTCAGAACGAATTGTTCAAACAAAATAGGAGCTACAATATTTTTTTAGAATACTAGGAGGCTCTGCCCCTACTCGCTTCGCTCGTCAACCTCCTAAGAGATGTGGTAGCGGCCGCTGCGCGACCGACGTGGTATGAGAAATGAAGTAGTATAGTTATGGAATATGAGAAGGGAGGTAGTATAGTGGCTGAGGTAGTAGGGAAGGCGTAATCTACTTTCCTTTTCTCGTTGACAATCTCGGACGAATATATATATCTCCCTCACTCTGTCTACACAGTTAATATTATGTCACTCTCAAGTCTCCCTTTTCTCCCCTGACTCATCCCTCTTCTAGAGGGGTATCTCCTAACGCACTCTACACTCAGTTAAATATGTCACTCTCACTGAACTTGTTTGTTTACAAAACTTTTTTAATAATATAGATAGATTAAGTAATAATTCAATCTACGTGCGGTGTGGCTTAGCCGAGTGGTTAGCGTACTACTCTGTCGCAACCTAGATCGAGATACTGTATAACCTAGATCTTAACACTGACAAATCTGGTGAGTTCGAATCCCAGAGAGATGAGACATGTTTTACACTGATGATCACATTGAGTAGATTAGCAAAGTGGCCAGATCTCCTATCTATTCTAATAACCTATTAATGTGTTGACCATGACATAAATGACATAACAAAAAATAAAAATAAATAAATAAATAATAATAATTCAATCGACTGGCTTTAATTCAGTCACGGTCTCAAAATGATTGTTTAGTTTGAACGATGCATTTACGTTTGGGAGCGCCAATGGAGGTCATCTTAAAGGAATAAAACAACTGATGAACAACAACGACTGATGATAGCCTTTTGAAGGCTGCAAATTGTTTTGTTATTTAGTGCATTACGCGTCGATTGTGGAAAGTAGCATTTTGCATGCGAGTGTGGAGTTTGTACCCGAGCGATAGCGAGGGTAGTAAAACCACACGAGTAATGCAAAATGCCGTTTTCGCACAAGTTGCGTACCGTTCTTTATCTACGATTGTTAGATTTTTAATAATAAATACAGAAAAAAAAAATCCTGTATGTAAGCTCATATTTCTCTTTTGATAAAGATGACATCAATTCATTAGTTGTATTTTGTGCCGAATTTCGGAAGGCGTATTATTCTCCTCATAGTCGTCATAATCACTTAAATCACTCATTTAATTTCACAAAAAACTCGATACAAACAGTTACTTTATTAAATTTAACATCAAATTAGTTATGTTAAATGTAAACAAATTCGCTAATCGTGCGTAAAGTTGAAGAATTCTTCTTCTTTACAGCGCTAGAGTGGTAAAGAAGAGGAATTCTTCAAAACTATGAGACACGCATGCGCAATTAATACAGGTGTGTAAAGAATCACTTTCTACGAATCTAAACAGTGATACAATGTTTATATTACGTACCAATCGTAGATAATGTAATTTAATTTATTTTCCTTGAACCCTAAAAGGATCCATTTCTAAACATAAAATTATTAGAGGGTATACACTTAGGCGGCTTTCACACTGCGAGCGAGACCGAATAAGGCCGATTCCGTTTGAGAAGCAAATACATGTATTAGCATAGGTCTATTCACATAAAATGCTGAGTGAGACCGGGCCGAGCGAGAATGAGCGAGACCGAGCCGACTCGGGCGTTTTTTTTTCAAGCGTTCTTGTTAGCTAAGCGTTTTCGGCCGCCGAAAAGCGTTTTCGGTCGCCGACAACGCTTAGCTAACAAAAACATTCGAAAAAAACGCCCAACACGGCTCGGTCTCGCACGCAGTGTGAAAGCCGCCTTACAGCCAATTTTCATATAATAGTTAAAGATAGTTATGGTTATCCTAACACTTCTATAAAATTAATTTAGGACGGAACAAGTTGAGTACAATATAAACCCTCTAATAGCGGCCATTTTATCCGCAATATTCATTGTAAGCTTAACTTATAATGCGACCAAAGTTTGATGACTGCACGTCTATATAACCCTCTCTAATTTTATTGAATGAGTAGTAGTTAAAGTATCATCTTTCTTAATTAAAATTTCTGTACAAGAAATAAAAATTATCCTAACAAAACACGCCTTATAAGTCTCGCGTAAAACTTTATGAGATGCCCACAGATTTTTTGCCGGGTTGTCACTTAAGTATTGGAACGTCCAAATGGTACACACGTGTACGGGGTACAAAAGTGAAAATATTATTTACCCTTCAAGACGCACATCGTTGGAAAGCTCTTTAAGAGTACAGATGTTATGTACACTCTTTAAGTAATTGATGTTATGCACACTTTTATCATATTTTCATATAAAAGGGGGTAAAATGTAAAAAGACGTTTTTTATGCTGTTTTTGACCTTAAGTTGTTTAAATGTGACCCCTAAATGAACTTCTTATATTCTGGCCAACAAACTCACCCTTTCTTTTTATATTATTGACATTTTAAAATTTGTTTGAAATTTTTAAGTGCATCCTAAGTGGAGATATCGTCTGGAGTGACACATATATACATACATACATACATACATACATCCTATACATCCTATACTACATACATCCTATACATCCTATACATACATACATACATACATATATACATCCTAAGGTGAGATATCGTCTGAAAGGACACATATATACAGACATAAAAAAGTCCAGTCATGCACCATGACTTAATGAGCGAATTTTCAAGAAATCTGAGTATTATTGGCTTATGATAATAAAGAAGAATTTGGATGGGAGGAAAAAAAATTTTGGTACACACGGGTACGGGGTACAAAAGTCAAAATAGTATTTACCCTTCAAGATGCACTTCGTTAGAAAGCTCTTTAAGAGTAAAGTAATTGTTGTTATGTACACTTTTGTCATATTTTTATATAAAAGGGGGGTAAAATGGAAAAAACATGTTTTTATTCTATTTTTGACCCTAAATTGTCAAAATTTGACCCCTAAATAAACTCCAAAAATTCTGGCCAACGAAATCAACCTTTCTTTTTATATTATTGACATTTTAAAATTTGTTTGAAATTTTTAAGTGCATCCTAAGGGGAAATATCGTCTGGAGTGACACATATACATANAAAAACATGTTTTTATTCTATTTTTGACCCTAAATTGTCAAAATTTGACCCCTAAATAAACTCCAAAAATTCTGGCCAACGAAATCATCCTTTCTTTTTATATTATTGACATTTTAAAATTTGTTTGAAATTTTTAAGTGCATCCTAAGGGGAAATATCGTCTGGAGTGACACATATACATACATACATACATACATACATATATGTATACATATATACATACATACTTAAAAAAAGTGTTCAATTTTAGGAATCGATTCAGAATGGTCTGAAACGGATTTCCATGGAGAAAATTTTTAAAGATTTTCATTACAAAATTTTTGAAGCCATTGCAATAGCTAAATTTTCTTCGAATATTCGCTAAAAGAGAAAATCAAATATGTCATTTTTAAATAAAACCAATAATAAATAATGAAAATACAAAATTAAATTTTAAAAAATAAATAAATACAAGATATCATTTCATTGCAATTGCGTGTTTTTTCCTCCACTATTGTTATCAATTCAAGTAAATCAGACATTTTTACCTTCCTGAAATATAATGAGCGTATCAGTCGTTATTTTTTTTAAAAAATCAGAAAGGATTAAAATATAATAAGGATAATGCATACATTTTAAATACAAGAGATATATTATAATTCTCTAAATGTAATATTATCTAAATATATTTTATTAATTGAAGTAATGTGTTATTGTTTCCGAGCTTATCGAAGAAAACGGATCATTGTGGTCGTTCTGAGGAGTAAAATATTTTGTTGTCTCCGATTTAAAAAATTAAAGGGCAGAAAAGAAATAGCAAAAAATATAATAGTAAGATGGTGTCATAATAACTTCAACCATCTAAGCTCATTAAATTTTGCGAAATTGAAACTTTCATTCATTTAAAATAAAACAATTATGACGGATTTCAAAATAGTCTGTCAATTAGTGTGACACATAGTTTCGTCGCGTCCTTTTGTATAATTTAATGATTTTAGGCTTTGCTTCCGAGCTTACCGAAGTTAAAGGAAGCAATTTGATCGTTCAGGAGAACGAAATATTTTTTGTTAAACAATATAACAATAAAGTAATAATTCGTTAATGTTAGTATAACAATAAAGTACATGATAGGATGCGAGGAAGCATCCACGTGGCACATTGCCACAAGTGGCAGTCTATTTTTATTCTTGTGAAAGTAACGTATTCTAAGTAAAGTAGTAAGTGAACATTTTTTTATTTTTTTTTTTATTCGAGAAAAGTATTTTTCTTTTCTTCTTATTTATTGACGACAGTTTCTTCCAGATTTTCCAGGCGGAAGGTAAAAAGGTGGACTTGGTTTTTTTGGAGGAATCGTTCCTCAGGTTTCTTATTTTGGTCTGGGTTATTTCTCAGTAGAAAAGGAAAAATGTTTCATTCGTTTTTTCCCCCCTTCGTGATGTAGGTCCAGGTTCTTGGCTCTAAGGCTAAGGAATCCATGTCAGAGTTACCTCCCTCAGGGTTACCATATCCTACAGGAGTTATGTTCAGGGTTTAGGTGGAAGGGGAGCGATCTCTACATCGATTCCATGTACTACAACTTTCAAGGTACACCGGCGTCTTTTTGCACCTCGTCTTCTAAATTTATGAAGCTATGTTATTTCTTTTACCCTTTTCTCTCTTTTTCAATCTTGTTTTCTACCCAATTACATAAATAACGCGTCTGATCTTAATTATGTAAGATCACTAATATACCGATTGAGAACCTAATGTTATATACCGACATGAGTTTCATAATGTATTAATTAAAAAACCCTTATATACCTACTAATGACTAAAAGAAACGACAAAATCCATAATTTATACAATAAATTTTAATTTCATTTACAAATCTATATATGAACACTTACTGAACTAATTATAACAGGAAATATTTTGATAACGTTCTATAAATTACCCTAAGTTATTGATTAAAGGACCTTATGAACTAAATCACTATTAATCTTCATCAAGGGCATCTTGGTGAGACAAAGTGTAGAGACCGGGCGCGAGAAACTGTATGGTGGCCAGGTATAACAGGGCACATTAAAGATCGTGTAGCTAACTGTCAAGAATGCATAGAGCACAGGGTGAATCCCACAGAGCCACTCAAGCCGACTGAATGTCCTTCTTATCCATGGGAGATAGTTGGAGCAGATATTTTTGAACTTAATCAAAGAAATTACTTAGTCCTTGTGGATTACCTTTCTTCTTATCCGGAAGTAACAGTTTTACCTTCAATGACATCAGATACTGTTATCAAACATATGAAAGGTATCTTTTCAAGACAAGGAATCCCAAGAGTCCTACGAACGGATAATGGACGCCAGTTTGTGAGTGCGGAGTTTGAGACATTCACAAAGTTCTGTGGTATTAACCATATTACTTCCAGTCCATACCACAGTAGGAGTAATGGGAAGGCAGAATCTGCTGTCAAAATAATAAAGAACATCTTAAAGAAAGAGAAAGATGCATGGCTAGGAATTTTGGCATACCGAGCTACACCATTGCAAGGTGGTTTGAGCCCAGCAGAGCTAATCATGGGCAGAAAACTTAGAACTACTCTCCCGGTACCGTCTACCAAGTTGGTTCCTAAATGGCCCGACATGGAAAAGATAAGAAGGGAGCATAATGCAAAGAAGGCAGCAGGGAAGAAAAGATTCGATTCTCGGCATCGTAGTGTAGAACTTAAACCTCTAAGTGTAGGAACTCGTGTCTGGATAAGAGGTATGAAAAAGTATGGAACTATACGAGAGGTGCTCCCTGAGCCTAGAAGTTATTTGGTCTCTACTGCTGAAGGGAAGATTAGAAGAAACCGCTCGATGCTTCTTCCAGCGAGTATTAACCTGAGACGAGGAGCTACCGCCTACCGCAATATCTATCAAAATAATCAGGACGAACAAGATGAAGTTCCAAATCTTCAGGAGGTACCACCCCAAGAGCCGCGTATGCTGGAACCTATGGACACCAATCAAGAAGCTGCACCCCAACATCGTCCAGGGTTCAGTCGATATGGAAGAAGGCTAAAACCAGTGGACAGATATCAACCTTAAAGTAGAGGGGGTGTGACACTGACAGTGTCTTGTCTTATAATTATTAATTTGTTATATATGATTTGTGAGATGTACAAATACATTGTTTAACTACTATAAACCCAAAGTTGCCTATCAATACAGCTTAGCCTAGCTTTCAATCTTAAAGTTAAATTTACATTCTCTCTTACTTTAAAATAATCAAAGGAAAGATATATTTTATAATAATTTAAATTAGTAGGCCGGCTAGGTAGAAAACAGTCCTATTTCCTACCATCTCCAAACATACTCTTTAACTTATTAACTCATCATGATTAACTTTTTTCTCAATATTCAGTAAATAATTATTGTAAGACGTTTGCTTTAATGACACAAATAATGCTTTTCTTTTAATTTTGCCTTAACTCCACTAGGTACAAACAGTTAGTTAGTTTTAATTTTGTTTCCTTTTTAACTCCACCATGTATAAGTAGTTACCAACGCATAAGTTCTTAGCAGTGTGATTATATAATTTATATTTAATGAAAAATGTAAGGAACTTCGTTCCTACCGGGTGTCCTGCAATACCACACGTATTTTTTTTTTAATGAAATTTGGATTGAGCCCGCAGAATTAATTTCAACCCATAGATTAAAACCATTACAGAGATCACCCTCAAAGCAATCACCCATCATTGTGAGTCGCTAATACTTAAATCAACATTTCTCGAGAAAGAACCCAACACCTAGTTCAAAAAGTCGGGGCCAATTTTTAGATATACATAGTATTTTCCGCTAAGCACACGGTATTCAAAATATATTTGGTTCGCTCTTCTTAATACGGCTGAGCATACATAAAGACTCGTGTGCATTGTCTTGTCATTCGTAAATAAATAGTAATAATCAGCAAAAAGAACCAGCTAATTAGTTGAATTATACCATTTGATCTACACGTCTCTTCCGCTTTCACTTAATTATCTTCAAACAAATTATTATCGCAAAGTGACTTTAATTTTTCCTTTAAATTTATCACATCACTTGAACAATTTGCAGGTTCAAAACACCATGGGTAAGAAGATTTAGGGAACCACCTGACAGCTATATTATAAAAAGTCTGTGAGACAATAGGCAACAGGCAAGACGAGAGGTTTACCATCATTTAAGAATAATCCTAAGGTTCCATCAGAACTTTAGGAAGGGTTAGGGTGCTGGAGCGAGAAGGATATAGGGAAGGGACTCGCTGACCCGTAAAATAGGACTTACCCTTTCTAACTACAACCTGTAACAACACTCNGAATTATACCATTTGATCTACACGTCTCTTCCGCTTTCACTTAATTATCTTCAAACAAATAATTATCGCAAAGTGACTTTAATTTTTCCTTTAAATTTATCACAACACTTGAACAATTTGCAGGTTCAAAACACCATGGGTAAGAAGATTTAGGGAACCACCTGACAGCTATATTATAAAAAGTCTGTGAGACAATAGGCAACAGGCAAGACGAGAGGTTTACCATCGTTTAAGAATAATCCTAAGGTTCCATCAGAACTTTAGGAAGGGTTAGGGTGCTGGAGCGAGAAGGATATAGGGAAGGGACTCGCTGACCCGTAAAATAGGACTTACCCTTTCTAACTACAACCTGTAACAACACTCCAGGAACTTTGAACGAGCAACTTAGTAGTAACTACTCCAAAAGAAGTTATTTACATACCTAGATTTCCACTCGAGAATCACTTAATCAATGACATAACTAGAAAATAAAAATATTATCCGATTTTTAATTCAACATTGGGAAGTACATAAAAAAGTAACATCAACCCTCAAAGTAAGCACCCATTGCATATTATAAATTATAAGAGAATAAATGTGACACCTTTAAAAAACGAAACAGGTCCAAACAACCTATATTTTAATTCCCAGAGAGGTCACATTATTTTTATGATTTCTTTATTAATGCCCACATCTTGAGATATTATCTCATTACATTTCATTTAATATTCTCGTGTGACTATTCATACGCTGATGAAACGCAAGGAGACTAAGTGCCAGACTATTACTATTCAGACGTTTTATTATGTGTCACTTCTACACTGAATGTATATTTAAAAAGTGTAATGTAATTTTTTTAATGTATATTTTTAAGTGTATAATTAAAAAATGAACTACGGAAAAAAAACCCAAATATTTCTAATAAAATATCCGACACTGTTGTTCTTTTTATTTCATTGTTCCTGTTAAAAATAACTGACAATCATATTACAAATATTTTCCATCGACAGTTTCACCTTTTAGGCAGATTACCTTTTAACCTTTATAGATTTCTATCCTCCACTTTACCATTTAATGTCAATCAAGCTGTTTTATTTAGAGTTCTGACACAGAATTGTTTTAGCGTCGACAAGTGATGACTTTACTTAGCGTTTTATGTCGAGCTTTAAATGAAGCGACGGTTGTATTTTTCAATAGACTCTCAAAGGTTAGTTAAGAGTAAAGTTTTAGACAGGACAGCACGACAGTTTAATACATGGAGATACGAAATAGCAAATTGTTAGAGTCAGGTTGTAGATGAGAACCTTTTTTAACTGGAAAAATATGATCGATGAACATTTATTAACTTTAAACTTAAAATGTTTAAGCTCTGTAATGGATTTTATTTGAAAACTCAAAGTTATAAGAAATTTTAGTTTCGTAAGCATTAAAAATAGTATAAGTCGGCATTTCAAACAAAGAATAAATAATATAATTATTAAAGAGAAAAGTCAGATGTAACTGACCCACGGAAATCCTTTCACGGAATACCTCATTTCTGTAATACAAGCCGTTAGGCCCGCGGTAACGGGCAGAATAATAAATATGTTTTAGAAAAATATTATTCCATTGCAATTTAAGACTGTGCAGGAAAATAGTAGAATGTTAAATCTAAGACCCCACAACTAAAATATTATTCTTATTTGAGGTTTTGTCAAATGTATGATGCTCCAAACTTAAAAAGGCTTTTTTTTGCAAAGTTTACCGTGACTGTGATATTCTTCCACTTTTAACCCGCGTATGGTCATTAAATAATGAATTGGTATAAAAATAAGTGCCATTCATTTCAACCTAGAGATGCTATCTTCAGCTCTCTTCTGCTCTTCGTAAAAAATTACATTAAAAAATTCTCATCCAACCGGAATCAACGACTATTGAGGGATTTCTTTAAAGAGAGGCTAAGAAATATCTCTGGAGAATCTAGATATTCTCGCTAAATAAAATAATATATTTATTTATTTATTTTTTATTTTTTCAAAACGGTTATTTCATTAAAATCTCGGTTTCGGGTTCTTTTGGTGAAAACAACACCTACTTTACTCATACTTTTTTTAAGAAAAGTAAAAAAAATATTAAAACTAACCATTACCATAGAAAAGCACGGGAATTCAGATAGTTTATATGTATACAGTAAAATACAATTGCATTATTCAATAAAAATATAAGGGAATAAGAATATAATTTGCAAGGAGTCTATCATCTTACGAGTAAAGAAAAAAACCTGTAGCAAAGAAAAAAAAACCTTGGAACTTAAATAACACTAAGATTTTTTTTTTTTTTTTTTA
>KZ653162.1:64888-79560 GCA_001010745.2 Gerris buenoi | reverse complement strand
AAAAAAAAAAAAAAAAAAAAAAAAAAAAAAAAAAAAAAAAAAAAAAAAAAAAAAAAAAAAAAAAAAAAAAAAATCAGTAATTACTGGTAGTCATATAACAATAGTTTTTGTCAATATCAGTAAAAATGTTAAGCTCATCAGAAAGAAAAAAGGACAAAAAAACATAAACTAACTATGCAATTCCCTTTAAACTTTATCATTTAGATATAAATATATAGGTATATATATATTTTTTTTTAGGTTGCAACAGTAAAAGATTCCTCTGTAAATTAGTGTGTAACATGTCTCGCCTACTCGCCTCCCTTGGATTCGTAGTTTGTAAAATATAAATTTGGTTAATTACTGTAAATATGATTTATTAATGAGTCTTTGTAGACGAAGGAAGAAATATTTAGATAGTTATTAATGCATCATAGAAGATAAAACCACAAGTAATTTGATTTCAGTTTCTTTTTAAAAAAAAAAAAATAAATAAATGTATAATATGTAATCCCACTGCTGTGACGAAGTTAACAAAGTCTGATTACCTGAATTTAACTCAAAATAAGTAATTTCATAACTAATATACTACCAGAAAAAAGATAAGAAAATGAGCATAACCCCCAACTATAACGATGTACAAGCAAACTATTACAATATAAAAAAACCTTTTATTTATCACAGGTCTTTTGATTAAGAACACATCAGAGCTGGGGAAACGACCTCTTCTGACAATGAATAATATAATTTCAGGTTAGCATCTAGAATCTAGATCATAGTTGTACTTATCTCATTTAACACGTCAATTTCCAAATGGCTTTATTATCACCACATTGTTTTGCCTCTGTTCAAAACACGTCCTAGCCCTAGCGTTAACTGATCAAACTATCTCCGAAGATATACATTATTATTTAAGACAATATCCACTGGAGTGTTTAGCATATTTAACAAGTAAAGACTAAGTTGAATATGAAATAGCAATTTCAGTACAGCATTTGTACAAGGCTTCACCCATAAAATAATTTAATAAAATAAATAAATTACACATCTACAACACTGCATTGAATAAATAAAATAAAATGTTAAGAATGCGGTTGAAAATCTTTAGTGCCGTAATTTATCAATAGAAGTGTATGAGAAAACATTAGTAATAACACGAAGGGTGAAGATTCTACAATTGAGGGCGAGGGTGATGAGATGAGAGGGAGAAGTAGGGCTGAGTGTTTGGGTCAGTGTAACATTGCAAGAGGGTGGTTAGGTTAGGTTAGGTTTACTTCTCTTAGATGAATATATAAAGGGGGAACTAAGGCAGTAGATCCAGGCCTCGACGTGCGTTATAAACCCTCCCTTCTTATAGTAGGACAGCGTAGGGTAGTGCAGGATAAAAGGGGGAGGGGGCCGAGGGACGCTGGGACCCTGAAGCGTGCCAACACGTGCAACTCTACATCAACTACTACCCCTCACCCTTCCTATAACGCGTTGCACTTGGCATTTAACAACAGTGACGTCACTATTACATTCTGTAAAGCTCTCATCGTAATATTGCCAGCTTGATTTAATAGCTTCTAACTAAGAAACAGCTCAACATTTGTTACAAACGTTCTTTGATTTATTCCACAATATATACTAACTAAAATGATATTATTCAAAAGTATTTTTTATTTTAAAGATTTATATTTGAATAATCTAAATAATTATCGATCAAAAATTACATAAAAATGTAACAGGATTACAGGATTAAAGTTTTAAAGTTCATGACATTCAGAAGTAAAGGTCGCATTTTAATTAGAGATAACGAATCTATAAATATTGGAAAATGAGTAACAAAATAATATTACAAAACAAAAGGAGAAAGTAATTAGATTTAGTAGTTTCATCTATTTTGTCGTGAGTTCTTATTTAAAACAATCCTTTGGAATTATAATAGATTAATTGTATTGCTTCCGAGCTTTCCGAAGGTAACAAAAGCAAGGTGAATAGTTCCTCCAATTTAAAAAATTTCAGGACAGAAATCCGTTTAAGACACCAGGGAACATGTAGGCAAAGAGGAATGTAAAGATAGGCGAATAATTAAAAAAAAATGTAATTAAAACTTTAATTACACGATTATAATTATTATTATCAATTTTTAGTTCATGATAAAACCAGGGAACTCTGACAGTCAGTCGCTTGAAAATATAACAAAAAATATGTCAGCTTGGAAGATATCTTGAAAATTACTAGGATGATTTTAAACAAAAATTTAATTGGTAGGTCATAATTAGCCCATGCATCGTTGCGTTGGTTCCATAAAAGTTTAAACCTTCTGCCGTCCATTTTTTAAGCGATTCCCCCCCCCCCTCTTTCATATGCGCACAATGATACACTTATTATTTCCCCTTATATCTTCAAATAAATCAACTTATTTATATGAAAAGTAGCCTGCAGATAGCCCCAGATTAATTTTAGCCGTCTGCACACTTTAAATTTTGCTAAATTGATACTAATCCTAAAAAAAAAAAAACTACGTCGAAACTATTTTGACAGATTTAAAAAATGGAGGGGGGGGGTAATTAAATGTTACACTATTAGGTTACATGAAATAGGACACGAGGAAGCTTTGATTAAAGCAATAATTGGCAGACTATTTTAAAATTGCTTTCTTAAAAGGTAATTTAATAATTTAAATGACCGAGAGGCCGAAGTCTAGAAGCACAAGCCTCTTTTTCATAATTTTGAACAACGCAGGTTAGTTCAGGATGAGAGGGGACAGAGGGAGGGGATACTATGAGCCTTAAAGGCCTAAAAAATAGTAAACTGAAACAGAAGCCTGAGGCAGATTGATTAACTTTAATGCAAATGTGGTCTCTATTACAATTTTGACTCCTTCGATGATATGCAAAAGTTACGGGTTGGTTACAGTTATAATGGAATTATAGTAGGCATTTATTTTTTATTCTTTAGATTGTTACACCCCTTATAAAGAAAACAGAGGGGAGTAACAATCTAAAGAAGGTGTACGGAATGTTATTTTTTATTCTTACTTTCCTTATAAAAACAGACGTAATATTCCTTTATCCTAAAGTACATTGGACTAAACATCCATTTGTCTTGAAAGTTATTAAGTCAGTCATTTATATTCTAAAAAAAAACTTAGAAGGAGTAACAATCTGATAAGTGTGATATAAGCCCACTATAGAATACATTATTGATTCTAGAATTTTAATTTAGGGAGGCTGCTATTTAGAAATGTCGCTTCAACTTCATTATAACTGTTAATATAAGTTAAGTGATAGATGTTAGATATAACATGAATTAAGATCAGAAATCGTATAAAAACCTTAATAAATATACACTTAACCTTTTCTAGAAAGATTAATGAATACTATTTTCTAATTGTCAATCAGACAATGTTTAAATTACAACCATTAAGTATATTTTACGATAAAGTAAAAAAAAAAGTTAACACGAATTCGTTTGTACAAGTTTTTAAAATATCATCGATGTTTACAGGTGCTTCAACATCCGTATTATTATAAATCCCTAGTCTGTTTTAGTAACCACGCGATACAACTAAGAGAATCCTACATCGGGCATCAGTTGCACGCGAGTAAAAGCGATATTAGTTAGTCTGTAGTTTGAAATGGTTTGTTTGTCCATTTGCTTCTCCCCTCTCAGTAAACTTTGAGAAGTAATCAAAACAACAAATAACTGTTAGAGCATCTACGTGAGTACAGACAATCAGCAACGAGGAGTAGGTCTCAACTCGAACATCAAAAACGCTATTATAAACACTATATGCATCAAATAAGTTATAAACAATCATAAGTTTTCTTATTTTTAATAGATATAATATATATATATATATNGAACCAAAAGGAAAGCATCCGCTTCGACAAGGTTGTCTTACCCACACAAGGTTGTCTGTTGTCTGACAGCGACAGCACACGTTCTTTGTGCTTGTTTCAGGCAAATATATATATTATATATTATATTATATAGTTTATGCATATATTATATAGTTTATATATTTAAAAAGTATAAAAAGTTATTTGATTAGGAATAAATAAATTCCCCCTTAACCAAAAATAACTTAGTCTTTACAATAATGCTGAATTTGAATGATAAATAGGGTTCTCCAGTCTCGATAGGAAAAGAAAGAAACTGCCAAAATAAATATTGAGGGCAGGAGTAAAACAAAAATTGAAATACGACCAAAAAGTTTAGAGAAGTCTGTTTTTTACTTCTGAACTATAACTATGAATTTTTCAACGTTACACTCTAATAACCAGCGCTGAAGAAAACTATTAGTGATGTTATTAAAGCATTAATATACGTAACGGGAACTAATAGAATTTGTTATTTCTAACGAAAATTGGGGTAACTTACTTATGAATAAAACAGAGAAATATGACAAATCATGTGGTGCATAAAACACTCGCGTAGGATTGGCCGTCATCTTGATAATATATTAAGTGTGAATTTTTAATACATATATCATATATGTTGTTTTCCTACTCACCTAGTCTTTTAGAATAAGGTTTAACATGTCATACTATTTAAATTTTTTGTTTAGCTTCCCACCATATTGACCACCATCTCAAAAATTTTTAGTGTGAATGTTTAATATTATACATATAGACCTTAAAATTTGTCTATTTACATTTATAATTATAATTTGACATTCTGGCTAAAAACTTTTTTTTAGTCGTCCGCCATATTGCCGCCATCATTACAATATTAAGTGTGTTATTTTGTGTGTTAGCTATAAAATTGTCACAAAAGTAAGAAGTACCTGTGTGCCAAATTTTGTTTATATCGATCCATTTTTAACTCCAGTTATCGTTACAAAAACAATACAAACACACTAAATTTTTAAATCCTAAGTCTTGAAATGAAGAACTTTCTACGCTCGTTCAAAAATATATCTATTTGTAAGCAGTACGTTTTCTTTCCATGTATATTATTCTTATTGCTATTAGGGTCAAAAAAGGAAAAAAAAATTAAAAACTAACTTTTGCAATGTGTCAACCCCTTTTTGGGTTCAAGCTTACTAGAACATTACTATTCTATCCTGTTCTTGCTAAAAAAAAAATTACTCTAACCTAGGTGGTTATTGTCAATAGTTTGGAATATTTTAGGGGGAAAAAAACTTAACACAATCAAACTCAGTGTATATTTAATTGTTGCCAAGAAATCCACATTAGCCAATATTCAAAAATATAGAAGAATATTTATTCAGAGTTAAGTGATATAATTATTGAATTGTGCTCGAAACCGGTCTGTAGTAAAAATTAGCTGATAAAAAAATGATAGGAACATGGAGAAACAAGAATTCAGCACCACCGAAACGTAAGAGTGAGGCTTTTTAAAGAAAATAAATAATACAAATTAAATACTGCTTGCAGTATTTAACCTTTTTTTTAACCTAAAGATTTATTTGCATTACGCGAGAATGCCTCGCGAAACAAGTATTTCATAGTGTGAACGCCCCAAAACATGTTGAGCGATGCAGACTCGTGGCGAGTCAACTCTAATAAGCCTTTTTAGACGCGTATCACAGTCCCTCGAGCATAGTGTATACGCCGAACGTCAGTACTGGTTTCGCGCGAGGCAATGAACCAAAAGGAAAGCATCCGCTTCGACAAGGTTGTCTTACCCACACAAGGTTGTCTGTTGTCTGACAGCGACAGCACACGTTCTTTGTGCTTGTTTCAGGCAACGTTTTGATCAGTATAAACGGAAAGGGCGAGGGAGCTATTGCGCGAGTGAGACTCGCTTAGTTTAAAAGCAGCTTAAAAACTTCAAATGGAGAAAATTTTAATTAACCTCGCTCTCATACGGCTGACCTACACAACGAAGTGTTGGCTACATTATTCTTGGCATTGTTACTCATATTTACTATTAAGTAAGGCCAAGAGATAAAGAGGTATCTGTAGGCAAAAAATAATAATAATTAAAATTACGATTATAATTATCATAATTATTTTTATTACTTTTTAGTTCATCATGAAACCAGCTCGCCAGCCCTTATAATACACTAAGTGATATAGGTGGTTATGCTTATAAAAAAAAATCATATTAATACAGAAAGAAGGTAATAAATTAAAACAATATTACCCTCTCAGATAAAAGTAACAATGTGCTTATGTTTCATTAATAAAGGAGGTTTAATAAGATAATTTAAAAAGTATAGATAATTTAATTTTATAAATTAGTCTATAATAAAAGAACAGCAAAGTAATATCCATATTTTATGTGGCCTAAAAATAAGCTTAAGAACATTATGTTGAGTATAATGAAATATAATTGTTTGTTATTGCAGTATACACTAATACAAATTAATTCTGCTCTATTAATTTCATTTTTATTCTCTTCAATGATTTACTTTTTTTAAATAATGGATAGTCTGCAAAAGAGTTTAACCAACTTAGCGTAACCACTAAATACTTACCATCTCATTAAAGGATTGAATTTGTTAGGGGTTATTCTTAACTTACACTTGGTTCATAATAGTAAAGCAATAGGTTAGCTGGAAGCTTAAACTCTGAGATGTTGGGTTTTCATGCAGTGCTTGGATATACTCCAAGACTATTATCAAGTCAACTCGTAATGGATATTAAAAGTGCTTCTTTAAACGATGTCCTTAAAACTGAATTATTAAAGTATATTAAATTACACCCAAACTTTAATTAATGTAGATGTGTCGTTAAATAAAGTACTATAATAAATCCTTTATTGTTTCATTCATGTACAACCATTAATTTTGCAATTAATAACAATTATAAATTACATTTATTATAAGATTTAATTATTTATGCCAACATAAAAAAATACTCTGCCAATTAATGTGGCACATAGCTTCCTCGCAAAGAAAAGACCAAATTAAGAAAAATACCATAAATATCAAAAAGTTGGAACCGCGCGGCACTGTTCCAGTAAATATTTAATAAAATCGGAAAAGTTTAAACATTTGTTAAAGAAACAAAGCCTCCAACAAGCGCCAAAAGTTAGCGCATCATTAATTTATTTAATAAAAAAATATAAAACTGCAACCAAATCGAAGAAACCTCTGTACAAAGGCCGGGCCACACCTGTCCGCACCGTGCACGCACCGTATGACGGCCGTGTGTTTGCCGTGGTTGGGCAACACTCGGTGAGGAAAATAGAAAAGAATATAAGATATATTTTTTTGAAAAACCACGATTATTAGATGAAATGATTTAAGAAATAAATAAAATGGAAAATATGATTCAACTTTAGAGTATAGCACGACTTGAGAGTATTGCTTTTAATCTAGCACATACGTCGTCGATTGTGAGCTATAAGGAGTCGATATAATTTGGCCAGTCTTAAAAAATCTACCTAGTCAATTCCTTAAAACCAGCAATCGGTCAAAGTTCCACTTTTTTTCTTCTTCTTTTTTTCACACAACAACAATACATTTTGGAATTTAAAATTCGTTTAATTCCAAAAATAAATAAATTGATTGAAGTGAAATTGAATTGAAGGTCCAATAATAAAATAAATTAATTCATATTAAATACCAAAAGTATATTTTCAGCATTTTTTCCGTTCTTATTTTATGTAAGTGAAATTGGACCATTATGTTTTTCAGAAAGTGTTGATATAATTAAATAATGAAAAAGTATATTTTGGAATTTAAAATTCATGTAATATGAGAATTGTGTCCCTTAGTTTACTTAAACGATTTGTTTAGTTGCTACACACAGCATATAGATTTATAAGGAATGTGTTGTGTAATAATAGATGATACATTTTCCCAAGGAAAGCTTTTCAAGGACGGAATGAATTTAAAAGAAAATTTTAATTAAATTCACCACATTTTTTTCGACATCCACCGTGTTTCTAAACCCGATACTACTGAGCTTTAAACGCTAGATAATTTTATTGATTTTATCTCCAAAAAGAAACAATTTTAATTCTCGTTTTCCTTTCGTTAAATCGCATTAAAATTGAGAATTTTCTATATAAAGGAGGTTAAATTTTACAATTTTTGATATTTTACCTACAGGATTTGTTATAAAATGGAATAAAAAAATTTAAGTCTCTGGGTAACAGAAATAACCAACTAGAATATTAAAAAAAAATCGGGGTTAGGGTAGCATAAATATATATAATATGTATTCAGTAACCTTGTATTCTTTTGAAAGTATAGTTTTTTTTTTTAAAAAAATAATAAAATTGAAAAAGAGAAAAAATGAGATTCAAAAGAAAACAGTGTTAAATAATTTACACAAAGCACCAGAGGGGGATTAGCAAAGTACAGCAGTTTTTATTTTGTTGAAAAAAGGCGGGATATAAGCTGTCCATGTTGTAAACTTTACGTTACAGATTACATGCTTCATGTTAAAGTCACTATGTAGCATGTTTTAGACAGTACTGACGGATCTTGATGTTAAACGTTAAAAAAATAATTACTAGATTTTTATTTTATTTACTATAGAAGGAACAATTTAGATTTACGTGATATACTTTAGATACATACTAATGTCCAAGAGTAACATACCTACACACATCAAATACATATATTTATACAGGGTGGTCCAAAAGTCCCCCCCCAGCTTTAACTTTTGAACGACTTTTTCTAATAACTTTGAGACCGAGGGATTAAGACTATCCAAAATTATTCGTAAAATATTCTAAAATACGTGTGAAATTATTTGTTAAACATTCTAAAATACCTTTATACAAAGTAATAATAATATTACATGTATTTTAAAAAAAAATAAAAACACACTTTTATAAAGAATGAACTAAAAATGAGAAAATAATTACTTTTAAACAGCCACAGTACTACGAGCGATCACACTATATGGGTATGTCACTAAAAATAAAAGCGTGGGGCGCTATCAACTTTTTTTTTTATAATTAAGAATCCAAGAATCCACACTCCATATTTTTGAGAAGTAAGACATAGGATTTATCAAAAGCCAAGATTTTTCTTTAGGCACCTTGGAGTATCAAAGGGCAACCGGCTGGGAATGAGCAGAGATGCGTTGCAGTCCCTTTAAAAATTACGATTGAGGTATCGGTTATTTTTGCGTACCTAATGAGAATTGATTGTTATGTCAAACATTTTGCGTTCGTTGGGGTTTTATGAACAAAGTGCCCCACACTTTTATTTTTAGTGACATACCCATGTAGTGTGATCGCTCGTAGTACGGTGGCTGTTTAAAAGTAATTATTTTCCAATTTTTAGTACATTCTTTATAAAAGCGTGTTTTTATTTTTTTTTAAATATTATATTATTTTATACTTTTTAGTCTTCGTCTTTGTCATCAGTACCTTACTTAGTTGAAATTAAGATAACTAAATTAAATCTATACATTTTTAATTTAATAAAGTATTCCGATACACGTATTCATAATTTGTGTAAGCCAATTGGCAGGCCTAAACACTCCACGAGCTGTTTGCCATGATTTATTATTATTATTATTATGTAATGGAAGGTTTCAGTTGCATAGGTTATAATTATGGTTTTGTAAATATAAACATTAAATATTTTATTCAAATAAAACCTCCCGCAGCTGACACTGGTCGTGTTTGTTTACAAATGATTTAGAATTTGACCGCCAACATTTCTCAGAAATCTGGCAATTTATCGACTAATACTAATAATTTAGTAAAACTAATTACTGATTATACATAATCTGTGCAAGTTTCAGCTTTCTAGGTAGTCTGGAAGTCCGTCAAATTTACGTTACAAGATTCGCCGCGGACATACAAGTCAAGTTAATTAAAAGCGTGTAAAAAAACTCAATAATGATTTTTTTTTTTTACTTACTTAAATGTTATGATATAGTACTCGTAATATAATAACAACTTTTTATTGAATAGGGTAAAAACTTCAAACTACTACTACTAGTAATTGTTTTAACCAACTTAATTTTTTTGCTTGTAAGTTAAATAATTTTTTCTTTGGGTATATTATAAGGTAGTCATTTCTTTTGGTCCAGTCTTTCTATATCATAATTTTTTGAATTATTTTTAGTATGTTTTTGTTAAAACTATTATTATTTCATATTTTTCTTGCAAACTATTACATATTTATTTATAAATATTCTTTTTGGCGTTTATTTATTTTTTAGTTCATCATCTATATAGATAAGAATTTATAAAATCCAACTAGAAAAAAAAAATTAAATAAAATAAAAGAAGAAAAAAATAAAATAAAAGAAGATAATAGAACTTTAGCTTTATAGGATCACATAAATTATAATTGAGAATTTATTTGTTATTTAATTTTAGTTTAGAAAGGGTTATTTGTTACTGGAATTCGGTAACACCTAGAATTTATCTGTTGTGTTGTGTTTTGATATTTTATAGGTCAATAAATATAAAATGTAAGCATCCTTTACCTAAATTTAACGTTTTAAAAGTTTTTGAGAAAACTTCTTTGTTGGTTGTGCTTTTGTCAAAGAAACTACATCTGAAAAAGCTTAGAACAGGTGAAATGACATTCTTTTCAGTGTTTTGTACAAAGAAATAAAAAATACGTATAAAAAAAAAACAACTTGTTCCAACGGCATGTCAAGTTCAAAACATTAATCAGGGAACAAGAGCAAAGATCTCTTTATCTCTGCCAATAGAGAATTGAAAAGTCAAGACAAGATTTTCTCGTAAAGATAAAATAGAAGAGAAAAGAAAGGGAATAATCAATCTAACCTCAGTGTCAGTATTGTGGGTTTAGAAATCAAAGGGATGTCAGTAGGTTGAAATGGTCTGTTCTGGCTCATTGGTTGTGGGCCAGATCTAAGCCAAGCTCTTGGGCCCTTTGGAAGGGTATCCAAAGGATTTACCCCCTGAGATCCGTGGGAGACTCTAACATCTCGACCCTTCTCCTGTCCGAAACCTCCCTCAGTAGTCAAGGCACCAATCCAACAGTTATTCTCTCTTCCTCTGTTTTGGCAACGAAATAAGGGATAAAAAGGGGAAAAGGCAGAGAAAAAAAAATTAGTCCCAGGGAGCAACGAAAAAAGATTTATCAATGATGTTAAAGTCAGCGAAAAGTTTTTCCCCATTTTTTTTTGGGTTTCAAATATAAATCATCCTCGAAAGTCTTATGCCGAGTGTGATGTTCTGTAGGTCCGTCGCACTTTGGATTATATTGCCAAAGCATCTTTCAGCCTTCAACTTACGTGGAGAGACTGTTCGTGTAATTGCAATAAAATATTATTTGAAAATATAATTACTTACATATACACATAATAATCTACGAAACCCTCAAAAGTACTCGGATGCAAGTACTTCCCTATGACTTTTTTTAACAAGTTAAGCTGAGATAGACACTCTACATCAACTTAATATTGATCATAAACCATTTATGATCAATATTAAGTAAAAGAAAATAGAGACAGAATACAGATAGAGAGCAACAGGTAAATTAATGAATGAGCAGAACAATCTAGTATCAAAGATAATCTAATAATCAAATATGCACTTCTTTAGATTGTTACTCCCCTTATAAAAAAAGAGGAGAGTATCAATAGAAAGAAGGTGTGCGGAATGTTCTTCTTTAAACTGTAACTCCCCTTATCTAAACTGAAGTGTAATATTCCTTTGTCTTAAAGTACATGGGACTATACATCTCTTATTTACTTTCTCATATAAAGAGAAAGTATTGTGTTAAGTGATGGTGCGAAAATTCGATTTTGAGATTTTTTAAAGTTTTGATTTTCACAGGATCGTTTAATTAAATTATTTAAAAATTAACTAAAAAACAGTGGTACAGGTGGCCACCGATGCGAGTTGGCCGTTCACTTTTCCCGCAGAGCGACATGTTTGGGGCGGTGGACAACCCAAACGGCCCACTCGTATCGGTGGTCACCTGTACCACTGTTTTTTTAAATAATTTAATTAAACGAAAAAAAAAATTATTTTTTATTTTTTTCACGATCCTGTGAAAATCAAAACTTTGTCTATCTCTTTTCAATGTTCCCGCAGAACGGCATGTTTTGCATGTCAAAAAAAAAGAAATGGCCTAGCGCCCAGTTGCCATTTAACCAATTCATCGGTGGACAAGGCATTAATAAGCGTCCAAAGCCAAAGCAAACTCTAGAGTCCAGAGGACAAAAAATTGACTATCCTTTAGGAAGAACAAGTTGAAAACTGGGAATCTAAGCCTTGCTATTGCTGTTCTTATAAGAAACGTTAATTAACTTCCCCATTCGTCATTAGCGATAATTTTTTTAGTAGGATCAGTATGTTTGCGCAGTTCATTCCTGTTGTTTCAACCTTGTCCAGCAACTTAAAAAGAACCCTGGGAAATGAGGTAACTTCCCAAAAAAGTGAATCGTTGCGTAAAAGTGACCTACATTTCTGTAAACCTTTCACCAATATTTGTTACGTGGTTTTTCTTAAGAACGTCTATTTTTAAGTTACTGCATACTAACGCTACTGTAATTTCCCAGTTTAGTTTTAAGAGAGCTTATATTATATACGAGTATATAGTATATATATATATTTAGGGGTTTTGGAGTAGTGCTTTGTCAGAGAGCTGGCAGGAGGTAGAGAGACCTAGGGCGCATACAAGCCTTTACGTGACTTGAACACCCAACACACAATATCTCTTCAAAAAAAAACCAAAACTTTGCGGGATGGAACTCCGCCTGCCCGCACTTCACTCCTACTCTTTTATAAACACAAGTCAAAAAACACCTTTTTACTCTATTTTCCTACCCTTTTATACATGGTTCGTTTAGTTGAAACTCTTCAACTCATTATACGGGTGGGAGAAAACCCTGTTTAGAATGTAAACATCCAAATTAAAAAAAAAATTAAACAAAACTAGCACGTTGAATTTGAAATGAACATTTTTTTATTCTCCCCTCTTGAAGACTAATCTCATTTTTTAACTTAAAAGAAGGTCTTAAAAACTGTTAATTTCTCTTCCCATTTTTACCTATTTCTAGTTATTTTCTTTGTTATTTTAGCTCTAAAAAAGTATACTATACAAATATTTAATGCTTTTCTTTCTTGTTTAAATAGCAAACCCGCATTAATTACAGCAGATATATTTAAGTTGCGGCGTATAGAAAGAGAAAAGTATATAGTTTAAATGTAAAACGTGTACACAGCATAAAATCTACAAAGAGAGATTGGACCTCTAGAAATTTTACCTTGCAATTAAAGAGTTATTAGATTTTAAATCGTTATTATAACTTAATATATATAAATGTGCTTTCTCACGTCTAAACCGGTTGCCATTGGACAAAGACTTGAATTTTGGATTTGACATTAGTGAACTATATGTTAAGCATTTCTGATTGTATTATAATAGCTCTCTAGGCCAAGTGAATTCAACTTTAAAGATACATTAACGGCACTGGGACCGCATAAAAGAAAAATGATTATATATGGACATACAGTATGTCCACGGAGTTGTTTATACGTGTAAATTCAAAAAAAAAAAAAAAAAAATCGGTGAAAAGTCACTCTTTATAAAATCTCCTGCTTGTTGTTAAATGAAGATTTATAGTACTACTAGCTGGATACCCGTGCTTCGCTACGGGGTGTATTATTTTCAATTTGATGGGTTTATAAACTACCATCTAGGTAAAATTAAATTATTTTACAAAGCGAGAATATCTAAATTCTAACCCTTCCCCTTACATCTATACTCCCTGCCCTTTCATAAGATAATTTGCAAGTAACCCAACTTAGTAACTGATTCTTGACTACTGAAGAAAAATTCTAAATAGATAACTTTCTGGGAAAAGCAGCGGTACTTTCCTTCTGTACTAAAATAAAGTAAAATTTTAGAAAATCCCTATTGGCAGTTATCAATATAACTTAGAAATTATTATACTACGTGTACACATTTAAAAAAAGTTGGTATGATTGTGTTAGTAAAGTTTTAGGCACAGAAATGTGATTTNTAAAGATACATTAACGGCACTGGGACCGCATTAAAGAAAAATGATTATATATGGACATACAGTATGTCCACGGAGTTGTTTATACGTGTAAATTCAAAAAAAAAAAAAAAAAAATCGGTGAAAAGTCACTCTTTATAAAATCTCCTGCTTGTTGTTAAATGAAGATTTATAGTAGTACTAGCTGGATACCCGTGCTTCGCTACGGGGTGTATTATTTTCAATTTGATGGGTTTATAAACTACCATCTAGATGAAATTAAATTATTTTACAAAGCGAGAATATCTAGATTCTAACCCTTCCCCTTACATCTATACTCCCTGCCCTTTTATAAGATAATTTGCAATTTGATGGGTTTATAAACTACCATCTAGGTAAAATTAAATTATTTTACAAAGCGAGAATATCTAGATTCTAACCCTTCCCCTTACATCTATACTCCCTGCCCTTTTATAAGATAATTTGCAAGTAACCCAACTTAGTAACTGATTCTTGACTACTGAAGAAAAATTCTAAATAGATAACTTTCTGGGAAAAGCAGCGGTACTTTCCTTCTGTACTAAAATAAAGTAAAATTTTAGAAAATCCCTATTGGCAGTTATCAATATAACTTAGAAATTATTATACTACGTGTACACATTTAAAAAAAGTTGGTATGATTGTGTTAGTAAAGTTTTAGGCACAGAAATGTGATTTGTAAACTATTGTCTTATTATTTAAAAATAAATCTAAATATTTTTTGAAGCGATTGAATTAATTTCTTAAACAATTCATCTTTCAGAAATTTCCACAAACATAAAATATTGTCAGTTGTTT